>JACEVL010000085.1:0-39954 GCA_020284085.1 Aporrectodea caliginosa | reverse complement strand
GAAGCCTTGTTTATGTATTAGCCTTTGCTTTCGGAAGTATTATTATTTCTGTTGAAAGTGTGACGTACTTTGGGGGCGGGTCCGAGTTTTGTGACAGTTTGTGACAGGGGGGAGAGGGGGTAAAAATGGTCAAAAAATAGCGTGACGTGACTTTATAGACGGCCCCTAACTAAGACAAATAAAAGTGGAACAAACTTTATTTTCTAAAACATTTCAACCTCCAAAACATTGTTAAATATAGTCAGTGCTGATCGTAACGATGCTTTGAAGGTAATTGCAACAATAATTTCACATATTATGTTAAATTAATTATTGTTGCAATAACCTTGTGATTGCATTAACGAAATAGTAACAGCAAAGATGTTAGAGCCGTAGGCTAAGATATGACACTTCCTATCTCCGCTGTGTATTTGGCTTGGGTGGTGGTCAAAGCACACAAACCCGTGGCGCCACTAGTGACTGGCTGGCCGACTTCTTAGCAACGATATTATTGTTATTTGGTCACGTCAATTACATCGTATATAGGCCTATTTGCTTTGCCTAATGTTGCACAGCTTATTATAAATGAATTCAATTTTTATTTGTCCTATGAGTTTGAGACAAAATTCAAGCTTTCCTAGTTTCTTAAAGGTTTTGTCCAAGTTTTCCACATGATGATGCGTAATCTTGAGACTGCTTGAAGCGCCTTTCAAAACGTTAAAATCCTGGAGTGGCGGCAGAACTTCTGGACACATCATCTTCTAAACGTCTTTGGCTAATGAAACGGGCCCAAAAGAAACCAACCATTGACACTGAAATTTTACAATTCTGCAAGTGTCATCGATTTTATATTACCACAAACGTATATTTTTGCCTGCACATAATTTTTCCTTAACCCTCTAAGGGATATGGGACATATATGTCCCATGTCAGAAAAAAGTGCCTGGATTTATTAAATTGAACAAATTGGTTTGTTTAACGATTTTATTTATTTGTTCAGCATTTGATCAATCTAACTGTGACCTTTCAATGAGTTCCCGCACATTCTATGGGCCAGATTTTTTTATTTTAAGATTATTAATTTTTTTAAATAAAATACAAACTTTGTCATTTTTTATGTTTTCTCACAGTGGAATAATACATTGCAAAACTTTTAAATAATGTACATTGACTCTTCACAAAAGAGGATATTCATTGACAAGAACCATTCCTATCACAGCCTTGCAGATTTTGAAGAAAATCTTCATGGGACATATATGTCCCATTGTCCCTTAAGCAATGTCATAAAATGCATGTACAAAATGCCTGTATGTGAAAGGCATTGTAAAAACGTACATAGATGCATTCATGCATACTTGCATACATACATACAAACATATTATACATACACATGTACATGCATACACATACATATATATACATGCAATGTCATGCATACATACATACATATATGCATGCATAGAAACATACATAACATTCACACTTACATATATACATGCATTCACACATACATAGATACATACATATGTACCTACATGTATATATGCATCCATGTGTACATACATATATACATACATACATATATGCATACATAGAAACATATGTACATGCATACATACTATACATACATATACACATACATACGTACATACATATATACATACAGACATACATACACACATAAATACATGTATGCATGCATACGTACATCCATCCATTCATACATACATACATACATACATACATACATACATACATACATACATACATACATACATACATACATGCATACATACATACATACATACATACAACAAATATGCCCAGGGCCTGCAAGCATACAAGAGGAGACATTCAGTCCCTCCAAACAACGGACAAGCAGCTTAACTTTTTCATGTGGATGGACACAAAGGCTGTCCATCTCGTATCCAATTGTGAACCATCCATAGGTACAGAACCTGTAGATAGAGGTCAGAAGGTTCCACTGTGACGGTTGTTATCAATGTTCCATCATGAGTGAGAATACAGCAATTAATTATGCGGGAGTAGTTGATCTGGAAGACCAGCTCAACTCGTATTATGTAATATAGAATTTGATGCCGATATATTATCTGAGAGTGATGTTTGATAGCCTGGATAAAGCAGTTGTGAATGTGAATGGCTACTTGAATTACAAGTCTCACAACAGACACCAAAGTAACACATTTAGAGTTCAGACAGCAGGTGGTTCGTGGTCTCATAGGTACTTATACTTCCAGGAGGAATGCTTTTCCGACTGAAGCCATCAAGAGAAAGGCGTCTCCAGTGTTGATACATAATCATTTGCCTCACATCTTGCCCGACAGGAAGAGATGCAAGCTTTGTTACAAGAGGGGCAAAGATAACCGGTCAAGATTTCAGTGTGCCACCTGTAGTGTTGCTCTATATTTGCAAAGTTACCGTAACTGTTTCACCAAGTTCCACACTAACTATCTATCTATCATATCTGTTCAATTAAATTCGTTCCTACATGGTACATGATCATATTCTGACATTTAATCAACAAAATCCAACATAGCACAAACATGTACTTTTACTGCCTAACGGACAATGGGACATATCTGTCCCATAAAATAAAAGGGGTCATAATGTAAATGTGTACTACTAAGCATAAAATAAACTACATTATGTTGACAGGAAAACCCTAGACAATGTATTTGTGTTAGTTTTGAACATTTTGCAGACCAAAAAAAATCTTGTCCCTTAGAGGGTTAACACATTTTATGAAGTTGTCGAAGTTTTTGTTGAAGAAAACAGCGTATGATATACTCAAAAGGAAGACTGGCTCCGAGTTTCTTAAATTCGAAAATTGCTTCTGGGAGTGAGTTACAGTAATCGATCAGACATCTCACTTTTAAATATCTTGCCAAGAAATGTCTTCCAAGAAAATAAGTATAAAGTAAACACTTGTCGGAATTAGTCTTTGTGTAAAAAAACCGGTTGTACATAGTAGGCCTAGTTTCTTCAGTTTTGGGGAAATCTTCATATAGAGAAGATAAATAACAGAACAGTGTGTGAAATCCAAGCAAACACTGGACTTCACCGTCGAAATAGGAGTCAAGCGGTGGCACCACACATACATTGGCAAATGCAAGTTGTTTCTACAAGTCCCTCTGTTGACCTGGCTCGTCAAGAATTTTTTCACACATATGCAAAACTTCAGGAAATCTACGACACTTGCATAGATATGCAGCGCGGTAACAATCAACTACATTGCTGTAAATTTCACAGTCTTTACAGATCACTTCGTAAAAAGAAGTCAAATTTTGTATGGAATATTCCATGAGCAATTGGCTAATTCTTTCTTCATTTGGCAGACAGTATTCATTGGTTGCTTCTAATCTATTCATTTGAACGGTTCTTTGATAAACGCGCAAACCATTCTTTCCTTTCGCCGATAATCGTGAAGATTTCCGATTTGTAGTGTTTATCAAAATTGCATCCAAAGGAAATGCTGGAGGTTGAAAAATGTAATTCAGACCAAAAGCTATAACTGTCCTTTCATTTGACGAAATTGATAAATAATGAGCAAACACCTCTGGTGTAAGACGCAGATCTATAAAAAATTGCCTTTTGGTATAATGCAAAGAAGCGTCTTTTGCCTTCATGAAAATCAAATAAAATCCAATAATCTTGGAAATGTCTTCAAAATACAACAAACAGCCTGCATTCAATGTTTCTGTATCCGCTTTCTCAGGCTCTTCATTCATGATCACTCTCGAACAAAGGTCTAATGCACTTTGATACTCTGATGCGGCAAACTGAAGAGCCGCCATGTAGGACAAAGTTGCCTTGGTGATCGTGTGTGTTTGAGAATCTTCACATTCTAAAGCTTTCATGAGAAGTCCCTTTGATATTTCAGACACAACTTTAAATTCTGGTTCATTATTTGATCCAGTCAGATTTTCCATCAGATCCTGAGCTTTTATGAAATATAATTGGCTTCTATTAGCACCAGTGTCTAATGGTCTGGGCAAGTTGTGGTGCTTCGATCTAAAGAATTTTGGTTTAATGAAAACTCGTCTGATTAATTCCACAAACCTTTCGCTGTCATATTGCATTTCTTTACAGTATAGTAGCTGGGCAGCATGCGATGTACCCAGCATCGATCCGAAAAGCCAATAGCATGATTCAATCTCAGCGGAAGGGCAAAAATCTGATTTATACTCAAAAAGTGAACCAATTCTCAAAATATATTTGCAAAAATCGACAAGTGCATTTTCTCTTACTTCCTCTCCTGCTTTGTGTGTATAATCAACATCAACACAGAACCTTGACGAAATATAGAAGTCGATAGCTTTTGGTTTATCTGCCTTCATGGCTTCACAGATGTGCAGCGTATGCTCACGATAGACACCGCTTAAAATATGACGAGTGAATTTTGCATCAGGAAATGTTAGATCAGGAACCCTTAGCTGCATATAATGCTCCACAAACCAGAGGCTCAAATTGTCGGAATCGCAATAATAAATCAACCTTTTAGCAGTTTCATTTACGATCTTCCGATTAAAGTGTTCATGAAACAAATTTGCTTGAGGAATAAAATAGTTTGGGCATCTTAACTCTTTTAGACATTTCGCAAGTTTTTCAAATACTTTGCAGCATATTTTATTAACAGATGTTGAATTCCACCATTTTCGTGACATGTCTTCACATGACCACAGCATCAGTGTTTTAAAATGGTAAGTACAGAGAACCTCATCTTCCTTTGGAGAATCTTTCTTGATTAGTTCTTTCTTGGCAAAGAATCTGAGCATATGGTAGACAATCTGCTGAACTGGAGTCCAGCTTAGAAGCAAAATGACTTCCGCAACTGAAAATGACAACCTGCACTGGAATACATCATTTCTGCAAGCAGGATGTTTTGCAAATACGACATGACAACCATTCTGTACTACCTCGTGGATGATGACAGTAGTCGGCCATCCATACTTTCTTCGTCTCAAAGGCCAATCTTTGGCTTCGTCTGGCCACTGTGGGCACCATATGGATTCAACAATATCAACTGAAATAGACTCTTTTCTTAAGACCCTACCTCTACTCGCCGGACCAACTCTGCAGCATTCACTATCAATATTAAATAGGCCCCCTTCTTCCATTTCAGTTGTTTTTAGAATTCTTTGGACGATAGCCTGAATAAATTCAAATGTTTTGCGTTCCCAGTTATACACTATAAGTCCCATAAGACGAAGTCGTACAAAAGCTGGATAATCAGGGTATGGTTCCATCAACAAACAGACTGTTGCACCATTATTATGACGGACGTCATATGGCAATACTGGGTTTTCATCTGTGAAGGCTAATAATTGTGGTTTCATTTGACAGTAATCTATATCGTCAATACATGAACGTAGCGGTTGAATGAAGAATTCAGCACAGCTGCCACATACAATTCTAATTCCATCCATTTCGAAATTAAAAGCACCTACTAAATCAATAGACTCAAAAACGCTAGTGCTTGACTTCGGAAGCATTCGACATGTACGGACGATGAATTCCGACACACTGTCGTCCATTGCTGAAACTAGAGGAGAACAAACAAACTAGCATCATTAAGATCAATACTATTTGTGGCTGTGGTCAACAAGATCAAGTATTATTATTATTATTTCTGCATTTACTGAGCGCCGCTATCTAGCGACAAAGCATCAACTGATGGCGATGCGTAACTTTCCTTATACAGGGAAGCTCAAACTCGAAATAAAATCAATTAGCTACCGTAGTACACAATGTTCATACGTAGGCCTATATACATGGGATTATTGTATTGTATTGTATTGTATTGTATTTGAACACTTGTTATAGCGCCTCTGCCAGATTTCCTATTCAGAGGCGCTCCCGACTACTGCTGTAGTCGGAGTTTCACGCCGAAGCGCATGAGCAATTGCGAGTGAAGGACTTGCCCAGGGTCCCTACGCGACGGCTTTGAGGTGGATTCGAACCCGCAACCCTCCAGCTGCAAGGCACCGAACATACCCCCAAACCACCGCGCCCCAGTTGTATTGTGATGTGTTGTATTGTGTGTTGTATTGTACTCCGCGTTTATAATGCGACCGAGCCACCCGCAGTAAAGATCCGAGAAATTAATCTCTGATAAACCGACCCGACCGGGAAGCGAACCCGGGGCGCCGGCGCGGCGAGCGGGCACCAACCCACTCGGCCACTCAGGATCCTCAGCCATGTTCGTCGAACTGGCATGGAAACGTATTGTAATTGCCAGCAGTGAAGTTATTTTTGTGCACATATGCAATTGTACATGTGTGCATATAAAGGTATATATACAGGGTGCGGCCGAAAAAAATACCGCATTACGAAAATTGCGATTTCTCGAAAACCGCTGAATATTTTGTTACAAATATTTTCATTCTTATTCATAACATATTTTTGCATATTATTTGAAAATTTTATATCAGTATCTTTATATTTGTGATCATGACATCAGGCAGAAGAAAGAACTGCATTTTTTCAACTGAACACGGCATTCACGAAATAGGAAATCATATTTTTGCATAAAGTAGCGACAAAAAAGGTTTTCTTAACTGATGAAAAGATCTTTTACATCAATCCACCCATTTCCAGTCATAACTTGGATTAATACCACTCCAACGAACTTTAATAACCTAAGGAACTTGAAAATGACCCGCACATTCTCGAATGATAATATTACATACTTCAGAAGCTTATTAGATAATACTGATTGGAATCCAGTACTCGACCTCTGTGCACGCAACGAACCCGACCTATCCTACAAGGCTTTTGTTGATACCTTCAAAGCGGCTTACAATATGGCATTTCCATTACGTCCTAAAAACTATCTAAAAAAACACTATGCAACAGCCCTGGATGACGCCAGCTTTACTCAAATCCACTAAAACTAAGCAAAAATTATACAAGAAGTTTATTAAGAATCCTACCATAGAAAATAAAACCATTTTTACTAACTATCGTAATAAATATAAATTAATTAGAATTAAAACGGAACAAACCTATTATGCTAGCGAATTCACAAAATATAATAATGACATTAAGAAAACCTGGCAAATTATTAGAAAACTAGTCAAAACTAATAACAGAGACACTTGGATAAAGGAAATAAAACTTGAGGATGAACTAGTAAATGATCCTGAAACCATGGCTGCCAAATTCAATGAATATTTCACCGGTCTTGCACAAGTCCTATCTGATAAAATCTCCCCCTCTGAGAAACACTTTCGAGCCTTCATGCCTCCCTCCTCTGTCAGCTCTTTTGTCCTCTTACCTACTAATCCGCTTGAACTAATCAACATAAGTAAAACTCTTAAATCTACTCACAGCTCAGGCTGTGATGACATCGATCCCTATATAACGTCTCAAGTCATGGACCTCCTGGTTGCTCCATTTGCTGAAGTTATAAACTGCTCATTGAGTGAAGGAATGGTACCGTTAGAAATTAAGATGGCCAGAGTTCTACCAATCTATAAACAAGGAAATAAATCCGAAATAGCCAATTACCGACCAATCTCTATACTACCTTTTTTCTCAAAATTTTATGAAAAAGTACTGTATGACCGCCTATTCTCCTACATTAAGCAAAAGAATATCCTGTACCCCCTTCAGCACGGCTTCCAACCAGCGCACTCTACATCCATGTCCCTAATTGACATCCAAGATAAAATTTCTGCTGCTATTGATAACAACGAATATTCCCTAGGTATCTTTTTAGACCTAGCAAAGGCCTTTGACACTGTCGATCATAAGATTCTCTTGACTAAACTTGAACACTACGGAATTAGGAGTACTGCCTTAAACTGGTTTAAAAGCTACTTGTCAACTCGCCAACAGCAAGTTTCTTGTAATCACGTTCTATCCAACTTTTTACCCATTAACTATGGGGTGCCCCAGGGTTCTATCCTTGGTCCCCTTCTTTTTTAATATACATAAATGACCTACCCAACTCATCCACTCTTTTACACTACATTCTTTTCGCAGATGATACGAATGTTTTCCTGTCTCATGCCTCTTATGACCGCTTAATCGAAATTGCCAGCCAAGAATTAAAGGCAGCAACCGACTGGTTTAAGGCTAATAAATTATCGCTTAATCTCACTAAAACCAACTTTATAGTATTCAGATCTAATAAAAAGCAAATACCACCCAGCACGAATCACATTACTATAGATGGAGTAAATATCCCCCAAGTAAACTCATCTAAATTCCTCGGTGTCCATATGGATCAACACCTAAAATGGAACACACATATTGATGAAATTAATAAAAAAATAACTAAGAGTATTGGCATCCTTAACCGGATATCTTACTTGCTACCATCTCAGATACTGATCAACCTATACTACACACTCATCTATCCTTATTTCACCTATTGTAATCTTATCTGGACCTCCACTTATTCCACTCACTTAAACAAATTAAAAATAGCACAAAAAAAGCACTACGAATTATAACCAAATCTCCTGTAAACTCTCACACTCAACCTCTATTTCATGAACTTAAACTCCTAAGTATTACACAAATAAGGTTCACTCAGACCTGTGAATTTATGTATAAGTACCACAATAAACTCTTACCACCTGCATTCATCGACTACTTCCCCCCCATCCAATCTACCACCCTTACAAGAAGCAAACATGATTATAAACTAATAATCTTAAGAACTAACACCCGCAAATTATCTATTAAGTATCAAGGCCCTCTACTATGGAATAACCTACCTCCTAGTATCCGTACCTGCTGCACCCTTCCATGGTTTAAGCGTCTGTTACGAGCACACACACTGGAGCTTGTATTATAGTCTTTAGTTTTTAGTTAAGTCCTTATTCACTATTGTAAACCTTTTTCATTTTTTCTTTACCGCCTCTAACACACAAGTCAGTGTTCCCCTTATTTCTGTTTATCAATAACTTCCGTCATCTTTCAATTATTTTACTGTACTATCTTAGGCCCCCTCTCAGCGGGACTCGTCCCTTTGGGGTGCCTATTTGCTCCCACTCCACTCTACTCGTGCTAGCTCTTTGTAACTTATCTTGACTTGTGTTTAACTGGTTTTACTTTTCGTTGATCATTTTACTTCTTCATTTCTCATACATGTTGTACCTTTTAACTATGTTAGAGCTGTGTTTAATCATTATGTTTGTTATGTTGTCTCTTATTGTTGGGAACAATTGAATTGAATTGAATTGAAATTAATAATCAAAACAACCGCGTCTGGGCGACGACGAAAAAAGCCGATATCCATCCAAGCCGTCTGTTGGTCGAGAGAGCCAAGTTCTCTCCCCACATCATGGTTTCTGCAGGTGTCAGCTACGAGGGTAAGGGACGCTTGCATTTAATTGACGAGAAGGCCAAAGTCAATGCTAAGTACTACGTGGAGAATCTTTTGCCTAAGCTTGTCGATGACTGTCACACTGTCTTGGAAAATCAGTTCATTTTGCAGCAAGATGGAGCGCCCGCTCACGGCGCAAAGCTGGCCCAAGATTGGTTAACAAGTCACTGCCCGGACTTCATCGACAAGGATTCATGGCCGCCAAATTCCCCAGATTTGAACCCACTCGACTATGCTGTCTGGGGTGCAATGCTTGAGACCTACAACAAACTTACCACAAAGCCGAAGAACATTCCTGAACTGAAAAATACGCTGCAAATCATCTGGCATGACTTGCCACTTGAGACCATTCAGAAGTCTGTTCTGGGCTTTCGAAAACGTCTGCAAGCTTGCATAAAAGCAAACGGCAGTCACTTCGAACATTCCTTGCACAAAACTTAACACTTGGCCTAATCTTGTCAATAACACTAAGTAACCTTGAACCTTGTTGCATTACTGTTTGCGTCGTTACTTTGTTACTTATTGCTGTCAGTAACTGTCTGTTGAAACGAAAATGACATTGTTTCACTTCAGGGTTACACCATTTTGGTTTTCATGATTCGAATTTCATTAGATTTAGCAAAGCTGTAGATAGATATGTGTCAAATAGACTGGCGAAGTTTTGTAACAAAATGTTTAGCGGTTTTCGAGAAATCTCAATTTTCGTAATGGGGTATTTTTTTCGGCCGCACCCTGTATATGTAGCTGAAGCATAGTTCTATATTTGAATATAGGAAGTCTTCACTAATGGTCCCACGCAGGCTAGTGAGATGAAGCAATGAGCACACATCCACGATTAAAAGTTAGCACGCAGGTTCACCTACGTGTGAATGTGTGAATGTGTAAGCCTTCGTGTATGGTAAATGTAAATGCATAGTAAATATACGAATTAACCATATACCCAAATTCCAATACGTATAGCAGCAGTGGCGTAGCAAGGATTTTGGGGGCCCTTGTGCAGAGCTTTGGTGGTGGGCCCCTTGAACTCCCCATTCGATTTCAAACACAAAACGCTGTGCAAAAAACGCAGTCAAATTGAACAAGTCTAAATTCTACGGTAATCTAAGAAGAGGAATACTAAAAGTTAAAACGGTCGTTTGCGCGCTTTCTCTTGCCCAAAAATATCCACCACCTTAATTTGAAGTATCAAGCTTTTTGGCATACCGGTTCATTTTCTATTGACAACATTGCCAGGTCGCTCAGCCACTCTTCTGACATGGTACTTCGTAGATAGTTTTTGATGAGCTTCAGTTTTGAAAATGATCTTTCACATGTTGCAACAGTCACAGGTAAAGTCAGCAGCAAAATTTCCGGCAGTGCAGACATGCAGACATCACTGAATGTAGACGAAAGAGCATAATAGTCTACGAGTAACAGTAGGGGAAAGCGGGGCAAGTTGGTTGGTGTTTACAATTTTGCTAATTTAAACATGATGGCTTGTTATCAGCAGAATTTGTTTTATATCAAAACATTGCTAAATCAATTGTTATTCATACGACATAAAAGATTTATCTTACATTATTAAGAAAAAGTAATAATCACTGAAGAAAATAATGAGTCAGAACAGCCAACTTGCCCCGACCATGGGGCAAGTTGGATGCACTAATGGGGCAAGTTGGATATACCCATCGTTCAAGTGGCTTGCTGTTGACACAAGTTCGTTTATTGTAATACATAGGCCTATTAATTATAGGCCTAATTCTGCGATATTATAGTAGTGATCATGCTAATAATAAACAAAACTCATCAACAACAACGAATACAGGCTAGTGAGATGAAGCAATGAGCACACATCCACGATTAAAAGTTAGCACGCAGGTTCACCTACGGATCACTCGTGTGATTGTGTAAGCCTTCGTGTATGGTAAATGTAAATGCATAGTAAATACGAATTAACCATAGCGGTTCGCATAATTATACCAGAATTCCAATACGTACAGCAGTTCATAATATGTATTATAGTAAACTAGAAACTTGTTAAGCGATGAAAACGTATTATTACTAAATGATTGCAATAATATTTGAAGTTGGATGAGCATTGAGCATAATTATAGCAGAAGTAGAGTTTGAAATGAGCGACGAAACCATGGTTTTAATGCTATAATTATTATTGCAGTGAAACTATAAGTTGGATGAGCGATCAAAATATTTCTAGAAGAAGTAGAAGATGGAAGTACTTCTACTTCCACTTCTAATAGAAGTGGAAGTAGAAGATGAATGAGGGATGAAAATATGTTATAGTAGAAGTTGGATGAGCGGTGAAGGCATGGCTAAAATATGTTTTAAATAGTTTACGACGCTGTACCAATTTGGATTTGGGTAGGCCTATAATACTAGCAGTTTGCGTGAAGATGAGGATGAACACTGTCCAAAACCGTATAAAGTCAGCTAGCCTAAATTCGAAGGACTAACTCCCTAAAATTCACATACATATGAAATGAACGGAGATCTAGAAACATGACTGCAACTAGCGTGTTGTGAATCTATTTTATAAACCAATTATCATTTGATAGACCGGTTTGCCACCTCGCGGAGACCAGTGAATCGAAACGAAACGAATGAGAGGCTCATCATTGTCATAGTCATAGTTGTAAAAAACGTTTTTTTCGTTTTTTATTCTTTTCCAAAAAACGTCGTTTTTTCGTTTTTTATTTCTCGTCTCGTTTTTTTCCGTTTTTTATTATGTAACTTTATTTAGTTATTCACTAATTTCACTGTCTGTACTATTTGTTTAATTTTATTTTGTCTGATATCCCTTACGTTGTCTCCGTCCTTTCAAGGATTCATCTACAGTCATGGCCAAAAGTTTGCGACCACTAAATTTTGGGCGTTTATCCAATGTTCTGAAGGTGTTTTGGCTATTCCTGAGCTATTTTTCTATGTTATTCCGCCTGTTTTACTATTAACATTGTGACAAAAGATTGCTACTATGTTAGATATTTGGAAAAATAGTTGAAAATATTGGGAAAATAGTTTAAAAGTTTATATTTTGGTCATTTTATCCTTGTTTACTGTCGTGTTCGGCAAAAGGTTGGTATCCTAGTATCTTAACAGTTTTACTAATTTTATTGCAAGTGTGATCAGATCCAGATTACTTGGGTCTCCAGGGAAGAAACCAAGCAACAGAACAATTGAAAGAAGACTATTCTATGTTGGTCTGCAGTCGTATCGTCCTGCTCGAAAATCAAACCT
The DNA here is from genome assembly GCA_020284085.1 of Aporrectodea caliginosa. Lineage (NCBI taxonomy): Eukaryota > Metazoa > Annelida > Clitellata > Crassiclitellata > Lumbricidae > Aporrectodea > Aporrectodea caliginosa. Next base: position 27,386 of record JACEVL010000085.1, on the reverse strand, counting down.
TTCACCGAAGAACGTACAGGACCTGCTGACCTTTGGTCATAAGTGAAAACAGTGGACTTCTGACCAGTGGCAGAGCGTAAAGTTTTCGGATAAGAGCACTTTCACACTATTGTGCAGTTTCTGCAGTCATGTGAGGGGACCACCTAACCAAAGGCATAATCCCAAGTACGTCATACCGACAATGAAGCAAACACCGAATGTCATGGTGTGGGGTGTAGTGTCTGGTGCTGGACTGGCTGGTCTGTGGATGATGCCAAAGAACACCACAATGAATGGAAAGATATGTCGGAACATACTGAGAGAAAAACTGCAAAACTTTGTCAGCTTAAATGACATCCACCAATTCCAACAGGGCGGTGCACCATGTCCATGTCAAGGTACAAAAGCTGTCAAATCCTGGCTGAAGCAGAAGATCATTTAACTGCTGCAGCCGTGGCCTGGCAGCAGTCCAGACTTGAACTTAAGTGTGTGGACGGTCTTAAAACAGGAGGTTACTGTCCACAATCCAACTTCTGAGGCAGACTTGATCAACTGGATGAAGGCCGTATGGGTGCGTGAGATAACACCTGAGTTCTACAGAAAACTGGCCCGATCAATGCCTCTGCTCATACAAACTGGCATTTTTAAAAACCAAAGAATATCATTGCAAATACTGACTATCAGCTCTATTGATAGCTGTGATGACACTAAATGTCGAAACAATGGAAATAATGTCTGATTTTGAGCACTGCCTTTGTAACGCCATTCTATTCCAAATATGCAGAAAACTCGCAAAAATCGATACTTTAACACAAAATAATTGACATTACTGATAAAATATACGATTGCAAGTATTCACTGTTGGTTCTTGTGGTATATAATGACATTAACCATTGAAATGACACTTCAGACAGTATAAATAATCTTTATTTTGTCAAAATAGCATGCTTTTTCAATGAATTTATTCATTAAAATGGGTGGTCGCAAACTTTTGGCCATGACTTGTAATTTACGTCACTATTTAGTGTCATCAGTTGAGAAATAAACAGCACTGTTCAAGAATTTTTTTTATAAAAGTTCTTTGAATTCCTAAGTTATCCAAAATGCGAAATGTTGTCTTTGTACTCAGTAATCTCTGATTGACTGATAAACTGACGGATATTACTCCATATTAAGTTCTTATATAATATATAAGTCAGAATTGTAAGTAGATCTACAATTTTTAAATAAGTACACTCTATATACTCACAAAGTTTAGCTTTTAATTGCTTATGTCAGCATGGACTTATGTGGACTTATGCATGCAATTTAAATTTGAAAAGATTTCAATATTTTTAATTTCTCAATTTTTAAACCAAACTTATGAAAAAGAAAATAATTGTTGTAGATTACTGTTATTTGGTGTTTACTAATAAAATTATGTTATTTGCTGATTAAAATTAAATTGTGTAAAGAAGGTTTTTAATTTTAAAATGCAGTAAAAGCTGTAGCAAAGTCAAATTATTTTCTGTCCGTTTTTTTCTGGTTTTTTTCCGTTTTTTTTTTTTCAATAAAACGACGTTTTTTCCGTTTTTTATTTTGATTTGATCGTTTTTAACAACTATGGTCATAGTTATCATCTCAGTCATCATTAGCACTGCCATCCTCAAAACCGCGTTTGATTTGCCGACATCTATTGAAATTAAGTAAGAGTTGTTCGTTTTCAACATTCACCTTCAAAATATTGTAAATCTACGCTACGTTTGAGTTTTAAAAAAAGATTATAAACAGTTTGAAATTCGGTTTCATGGGGGGAGGGATTTAAGGACAATGTTTCTACAAGCTCATTTGCTTTTAAAGTTGATGTACGAAGTTAATAATCGAGTTGCAAATATTCATTTGAATATTTTAAAATATTTTAAGGCTTGACCTTTTTGTTCCCCGTGTTAGGACTACAATGGCTCAATCCAGATTCTTTGTGTCCATAGGTCCCTCTCTATGGAATAGAGTTCCTCCTTCTCTAAGCTCTACAATACTGGTAGCCAGTGCTTTTTTCAGCCGGAACTGTCCGGAACGGCGTTCCGGGACCTTTTTCAGCTATTAAAAATAATTTAGTTAATTAAAATTTTTAATAAAAAAATAGTTAAAATTATTTAGATACTCTAATTTAATTTCAGTGCTTTCAATGTTTATTTATATGGATATAATGAAATAGAAATATCAGCATAAAAAATATGCCTCTATAATTGTTCTGAATTTGTTGAGTTCCGGAACCTTTTTCTCTAGAAAAAAAGCACTGCTGGTAGCATTCTCTTCCTCTTTCTCTCACCTTAGAACCTTCCTTTTTTCTCGGAGTACTTCGCACTGGGAGATCTTCTGAAAGGCTTATGCTGTGAGAAGCGATTTATAAATGATCAAATACAATACACTACAATTTGGACATAAGCTGTAGAAATTTTTCTATGCCCCGCACCCCGTGGAAATGTTTGACCAATGTTCGCACCCCTACAAAAGTATTATCACATTTTGAAGACGCATAAACGAAAGTGTTACTAATAAAACTTGGTGCTTGCAAGCCTTAGGCTAGACTTATATGCTTACAATGTTCCATGGAAATAAACTTCTAATGTTACGGTCTTACCTATACTTATCCTATGAAAACTCAACAATTTATAATGTATAATCAATGCATTCTTATAATTCATACTTTCCCTCTTTCTCGCACCCCCTGAAATGACATGTCGCACCCCCTGGGGGTGCGTGCACCCCAGTTTTGGAACCCCTGCAATAAGGAGTCAATCGACCCACCGCCATAACCAAGCACAGCCTTATTTTTTTGAAAGGGTAGACCATGGACGAACCAGTGCCATCAGAATCAATGCTAAGATTAGTTGTTTCTTGAGTAATAATACCCTCTCCGTCATTATCTGAAAACCTAGTGTCACGAATGGGTGTAGTCTCTATTGCTGACATTCAAAGTCGAGAGCATCAATCCGTTAACTAGAACCTCGAACCCCTAGAACTATAAGTAAGTAAGTATATTCTTTATTAGACCAATTGCATATCGGCACTTTGGTGTACATACATTTAAGGTTCTAAGTCTACATTTTGCGAAACCGAGTAAACGATTCGTTAGATTTGCTGACGAAAATGTTTTGCGCTGATTCATTGTTTAAAATTAAATTTAAAACTGTTGACAAAACTGTTTTGCCCTAGTAGGCTACGATTATATTATATGTATTTCGAATATAAACCGAGTATAATAATTTTGCTATAATTATGGCACGGGTGACTATTTTTGGACGTAGAGCTGTATAACATTATTGATTGCAGACAAAGTGAGTGCTAACTCCAAGTCTCGTGTTCAGATCTCTCACTGGTATTGGCTATGGACATAAAGCCGTATATTAATTGTTTTCAAACTTCACTCGGTCGCAAATGTATCTCACATTCACGTGATACAAAATTTATGATTCTGTTGGATGACTGGACTTGTACCTCTGTAGCTTTGAGACACTGTCCAAACTTATGGACATAGAACTAGAGAAGGGACCACTTGTCGGGTTCTAGATCAGTCGTAATATCGTGATTATTGATTCTTGCGTCTGATTACTGCAACTGAAGCTAACAATCGCTGTACTATAGCGACCTATAAGCTTATTACTCCACATGATGCACTAAGGCTAAATGTATGGTATTAACGCATCGGATAGAAACAGTTGATTTTCCGCCAAATGATATTTTATATTTTCTTTCAGAAGTGCATAAATTTTGGGCCAAACGTTCTGAAATTTTTACCCTGATTTTCTGATGGTATGAGCTTATGGAAACTGTTAATAAGTCTATTCGAGACATTGTCAAGTGGTCCCTTATCTCGGCCGACGTTATAATCCTCACAAATAGAGCTAATGAAACCGTCTCCAGTTAAGCTTGACTATTCAGGACATAGCCCATGTCATGCTGATAACGGATATAGCATTATGTGCATTTTAAAAAAAGTGGACATTATAACCATATAATTCTATGTATTTATGTGTTCCTGAGGTCGCGTGAAGATTAGAGGAGGATTAGAACTTTCTATGTTCGTGTGATGGCATACGCTTTAGCATCCTTGCATTGTTTTAGATTGAAATCTTTCACAAGATGCAACAACGCAGATTGCTTGATAATGCGCGGCTAATGTGATTCTTAAAGCTTTATTCATCATCGCACTCTGACTAGTAGGCCTATATTATTATTTTAGATTGTGACATTTTTAAGATCAAATAAGTTCGTCGTATGTTGAGCTTACCTCTGAATACCTGACAACTGTTTAATAATGCCGAGCAGTTTGAGAACTTAGGTTAGATCCTACGCAAGTACGCAACATAGCCGTCTGGTGATAAACTGACAATATTCAACCTCAGTGTTCACTATTTACACGATCTAAATTGTTGAAAAGACTGTCATTAATCGAGTAGATTAAATTTAAGGCAATTTTATCGTAGAGGCTATTCAACTGGACATAAAGTATGATGGATCGATATAAACTTGATAACCATAAGAAGATAACACGAGACAAAAGCTAAGCATGTATGTAAGTATGTATGAGCACTTTAGTGTATGAACAACAGAGATAAAAGCCACTTATATATAATCTGCTTCTGTTGACACGAACTGCACAATGCACCTGGCCTGAATATAGACGGCTGAGAGAGAGAGAGTCACACACTTATAATGCTGATAACTGCGGTGGTGGCGACGGTGATTATATATGGCTTTGACCCAGCGGCGCCGCTAGGATTTTAATAATTATTGGAGCACAGACAAAGTAGATTTATTCAAGTAAATTCTAAGACAATTTATTACGTCATATGACGTCATGACATGGCGTCAAAGCAACATGTCGAAAAATGTACACTTTTACAGCACAACTATTTGAAAGTTTTCTGTACAACACAATTGTAACACTGATTAGTGTAAGGCCTACAGATGAAAAAGCAATATTGCAAAATATCCAATAAGTTTTCCTTATCTACTTTGCACACTCATGTACAGCCTGTGCAAAGTGCAACTAAATGGTCTGCGCAAGCAAATGAACCACACATATGACACGTAGTACGCGATTTCTTGTCTTTACTGCGGTCACACAGAATGCAACGACCCTGCTTTCTCTTCCTCACAGCATTGTCTGCACCGCCATGGCCATTGTTCTGCTCTTCATAATTGTTTTGTGTCGCATCATCTCGAGCATCGCCTTGTGATTCATGCTGTTGTTCAATGCATTCATGAATTGTGGTTTTGAGCATGAGTGTGAGGAATACTCAGTCTGGATGTTAGATGTTTATAGACCAAATCTTTTCCAAGCTGTTTCAGGAAAAGTCTTCGACGATGTGTTTGCTTTGCATTCCACTGGGGATTCACATGACTCCAGATAATGAAGGCGTTGACTGCAGAGACATCCAGGACATTGTAAAACAACACCATTGGCCACCTGCGAGACTTTCGCTTAGTGGAGTAAGTTTCAACCATTTGATCCAATGTGTCCACACCCCCTTTGAACGATTGTAATCGAGTATGATCTCCGGCTTCTTATCTTCACGGTTGGCTATCTGAGCATCTGTAGGCATGCTGCTTAGCAGGATGACACTCTTGTCTTTCTTGGGGACATACGAAACTATGGTCAGATTTTCCTCATGGCCAAATAGAGTGTCATTGACAACCCTGTCGCGATTAGGTAAAAACTCCACTGGAATGTCACTCTTATTCTTTCTCAGAGCTCCAACTAAACTTAGCTTCTTGGACAGCAGATGTCTTGCAAGTGGCACTGAAGTGAAGAAATTATCCATTGTCACATTCCTTCTAGACCCTTTGATGACTTCAATCAAGTCTCGGACTACACGCTCTCCTTGATTCTTTTCCGGTGTTTCACCAGCTTGTTTACCAGTGTAAACTTGCATGTTCAAAGCAAAGCTTGTACTCGAGTCGCAAAGTTCCCATAATTTAATCCCGTACTTTGCAGGTTTTGATTTCATGTACTGTCGAAAGGGACAATGACCTCCGAAGCCCACAAGCTGTTCATCCACAGTGACGTTTTCATATGGAATGAAACTCTGTGAGAGTGTGGCTACCCACGATTCAAATACGTCACGTATTGGCGTCAGTCTATCTCTTCTGTTTCGCCCAAGTCCCGTTTCTCTTGTTTCGTTGTCATCAAAACGAAGAATTTTAGATATGGCCTTGAAACTCTTGAGAGACATAACGGCTCGGAATATCTTGCGTCCATCCATAGGATTCCATAATTCTTCAACAGATTCCCCATTACTTCTGTAAACACCTACAAGATACAGCAGGCCCATGTACGCATGGAACTCATCTTCGTCAATAGGGTCCACTCATCACCAAACACTCGAGCACCTTCCTTATTAGACATTTTCAATATGGTCTGTGAAATATGCTTTGTTATGTGTAATTACAGCGTTGAAATCATTGTGTCTGCATTCATTCAAGCGTATCCGGTTGGTCCAGGTAGGCTACCTGTTTCATCACATTTCGACTGGGTTGACGTCCGGTTGACACATAAGGAGTCTTCAGCCAAACTTCTTTTCCATTTTTTGACTCGTACAGATGAGTTGCAATCAAATCCAGTTTGTCATCTAGGGAGTTTTGATGAAACACAGGCAGTGTTCCTGCTATGCCATCATCTGAATCTTGCGAGGATCCATCATCGGCCCGTTGCAGCTGCTCCGTGTCACTAACGTTGTCTAAGGAAGAATTTCTTCACCACAGCTGTCATTATCGGTATTTTTTTCTCCAAAACTACAGTGCACTTTGTCTGGGAATCATCACTAAAACTGGGTGAAACAAAGGAACAAAGTGTGACTAGGGGTGCAAATGCACCCCAAGAACGGCACAGGGTTAAACTCAATGCGTTTTTGCATAGGCAGCCAGTGCAGTTCCTCCAGTATACAGCTAGATAGTATTATGCCCGAACTTTGGTCGTTGCCTTTCATTCGCTGTCTGTGTCTCTATAATTATCTCCTCATAATTTTATGTCTTTTTCCATCTGCTCTTCGATCTTTCTCTTTCAGTTTCAAATTCTCTCAACGTCTCAATCTATATCGAATATCTTTGTTGTGTACGTGTATTTATTGATTGCCTTGTTAGCTACATTGGTATCAGCGTGCGTCCTATGCGTTAGCCAATTCGTATTTAAGAGATTTGAATCACGGTCGGTACACGGAAATGGCTCCAATCCAAACGGGAATTGGTTGGGAAGGATCTCATCCGATCATTCATTGGAAAATGAGGCCATACATGGTCGTTATAGGGTTAATTAAATAAATTTAGTGGAAATCTATGACTATGACTATAACTAAAAATAATACTAACTATAACTATAGTTATAGTTATCTATCTATCTACCTATCTATCATCTATTTAATCTATCTATCTATTTATCTATCTATCTATCTATCTATCTATCTATCTATCTATCTATCTACCTACCTACCTACCTACCTACCTACCTACATACTTACCTACCTACCAGGGATGGGCAAATTACTTTGAAAAATGTAATTGAATTACAAATTACAAATTACTTTGGGACATGAAATGTAATTTCAAATTACAAAATACATGGAAAAGTAATTGAATTACAAATTAACAAATTACAAAATTGCTCAATTTCAAGTAATTTCAATTACGTAATTTCAATTACTGCCCATCCTCCTACCTACCTACCCACCTACCTACCCACCTACCTACCCACCCACCCACCTACCCACCCACCCACCCACCCACCTAACTACCCACCTACCTACCTACCTACCCACCCACCTACCCACCTACCTACCCACCTACCCACCCACCTGCCTAACTATCCACCACCTACCTACCTACCTACCCACCCACCCACCTACCTACCTACCTACCTACCTACCTACCTACCCACCTACCTACCTACCTACCCACCTACCTACCTACCTACCTACCTACCTACCTACCTACCCACCTACCCACCTACCTACCTACCTACCTACCCACCTACCTACCTACCTACCTATCTATCTATCTATCTATCTATCTATCTATCTATCTATCTATCTATCTATCTATCTATCTATCATCTACCTCGATTCTCCCACATCTCTACATTTATGGCTGAAAACCATCATTAATTCTCCTTCTCGTGCTCAAATATCTGAACTGGGTCTTGCTCCAAAATAGCTTTCACCAAATTCTCCGCCGTCTCTCTGCCACGACAGTGCGTCCTCTCAGATCCTCTGACCGGCTTGACCTTTTCGTTCCCCGTGTTTAGACCACAATCCAGATCCTTTGCCTGCATAGGTCCCTCTCTACGGAATGGACTTCCTCCTTCTCTACACTCTACCATCCTCTCTGGTGGCATCTCTGCCTCTTTCTCTCACCTTAGAACCTTCCTTTTCTCTTGGAGTACCTCGCACTGTTATCGCTTCAGAAAGGCGTATGTTAGGCTATGAGAAGCGCTTTACAAATGATGAAATACAAAGCAAACAGTTTTAATCAATCAATCAAACCAGCATGGGAATTGTAAAAAAATAACTTGGGCGGTGGGGGTTTAGGCGTTGATTCATGTGCAGTTTGGGTGTGAAATGTAGACTTTACTATGGGATCCTAAGTAGGACTGGGGGTTGAACTCCAGCCCCCAACCCAGACAATTCTCACCCTAAATCAAACAATAAAAAAATCAATCAATCAGTCAACCAACCAATCAAACAATCAAGCAATCAAATGAAGCGAAATAAAACTTAAACCCATATAATTTTAATAAATTCATACAGGAGTTGATTAATATAGAGGCCTATTCTGGTGATCAATATTTCGACATTTCACCATGTTGTGGGGAATTTACTGCGGATCTATCTTCCGCCAGCAGCTGTACATGGATCATGGATGATACATTTCTACGAGTCGTTACGGGTTAACTATGACAAATAAAGATCGAACAAACTTTATTTGCAAAGACATTTCAACCTTAACAGCATCGTTACCATCAGCACTGATTATGTGTGAAATCATCGTTACAATTACTTTGTGATTGCATTTACCGAACAGTAAAAGCGTGAGAATACGGCTGTGTAAAACTTGAATTGAGTGAACATGCGAACAAATTATAGAAGATCATGTTAAGTATGTCATCAGTGCAACAACAAAAACCCTTTGATAGAGTTAAAATGCTTGTAACTAGACATAAGAATTATAGATCTAAGTAAATTTAACTGAAAGTGCCGCGAAAAGCGCAAAACAAAAGCGGGATCCTTTACTATGTCCATTCCTACAGGAATACACACTCGCCATATTGACACATATCCCAGAAGTCACGCCCGCAGATCCCGAACAGGATGCACAGTTCCACGTCGAACATTATTATAGCGCATTTCTTGAAGTTCATTTAATTATTCATTTATTCTTTCTGAGAATTATATAGCGCCTCTTCTAGATATCTACTCAGAGGCGCTCCCTGCGCAAGCCTATTATGATGTTAGGCCTAGGCCTAAGTGTCATTACAAACGAAAACTTCATCAATTAGCAAACCAATGCACAGTTAGCTCAGTCACCAGTGGCAGGCCCACGTAGGCCTACAAACGTGGAACCCACCAACGGATTTCCGTCAACAGTGGAAGATGGCATGGTCAGATTCGTCCTCAAGATAGTGTTGCTGGTATTCGATATCGCATACAAAGAGAATCGGAGGCTAGAATGAAGACCAGATTGAGAATTGTTTTACAAAGGAGTAGATTGGAAAGATGACTAGTTAGACATTATTTTCTGGTTCATGGATAGTCTGCTATAGAAAACTAAATAACTGGGGTCTTTTGTTTAATCAAAATCTGTTCAATTAATACGTGGCCATATATCTTTTGAAAATGAGGTTGAATTGTAAATTTTTCAAATTCTAAATTTCAATGTAGGCATGTGACTTAAAATATCTGCAACATAATAATTCCAGTCGAGAAGTTCTATTGTAAAAAGACTTGGATTTCGTTTAGGGTGAAGTATCAATGTTAGCCAACTCATAAGTAGGCCTAAGAAAAAAGACCAAATAATTATATCCAACTGAAAATAGGCTATCGAACAGTGGAACAATAGGACAGAGGTAATAGCGGTGAATTCCTTTGATAGATTTAGGCCCTCTTGACAATCACCAAGAAATGTGTACGCATAACTCTAAACCATCCACTGTCATGCTTTCCCACCACCCTGAAAGATAGGCTACATAAATCCCTAGAGACAGAGAACCCGAATTCCGCCAGATTTATTGTCTAAGACACAATATGAATTTGCATAGACAATAAAACTACCTGAAATAGTCCTTGCACACTTTATGCTTAATTCGTTGGTATGCTAATTGCCGGTCATTACCTGAATTAAAACGAGCTTAAACCTTGCTTGTTTGAGTTTTACTAGGCTATCATCTGCCTGCATAGCTTAACCTAAATTAAACCACAAGAGGTTGCATGATAGAGAAACTTAAAATAAAATAAAAATATTGACAATATCCCAATATTCCGAAGCCTGTATCTTCCTGCTACATCCTTAGTAATTGTTAAAATTCAGGGAGTCACGGAAGCGGTGAATTCCGTGATTTTCGGTATCTGCCGCGAATGCCGTAAATTTTCCGAAATACGATGAATCGTGATTCTGGACACATTTGTGACAGGGGCGTAGCCAGGATACGGAGGGGTTTTAAGTTTTCGGGTGTTCCACTGGAAATGATCGTATTTTTCTCCATTCTTAGTTTTTTAATAACATTTAGGCGGCTTACTACCGGGCTTAGGCCTATGCATTTTGTCAAGCTTATTGTATGAGGGGCTGAAGGATATAGTGCGTAAGTTTACTGGCGTCTTGAGTAGTTGAGTGTCGGTTAGGGTCAGGTTAGGCGTCGTGAGGATTGATTGGGATCAGGGTTAGGGTTAGTGTCGTCATTAGAAAACCTGGCTGGTACCGTCGGGCATCCGCGCAGCATGACCAAAGATACTGTATAATCCTTCAGCCCACGATACTATAAGTTTGCCTGCATTTTTTTCGAGGGGTTTGAACTCGTAAAAACCAAACCCGAAATTCTATTATCTTTTGTGAGATTAATGCAACACGAATTTAGCTACTACGAGGCATAGATAGGGCATGTGCAGAGGACTAAATTAGAATACGAGTGTATGCTCCGGACACTGGTGTCTCGAAACAATGGTGAATAATTTCGAACGCTAAAAGCATTGGTTACCGAAATTTTTAATATACATAGGAAAAATATTTATGGAGATTAACCATAACTAGCCTAGATATTGATGAACTAAACGAGCGATGTAGGCTATATGCAAATGCTACAGTACTATTTGCGGTCCGCTAGTTGTAAGATTTTAGACTACGCAATACTGATAATAATAATAATAATAACGGGACATACGACAGAAAGGTAAAAGCATTTGAAAATTGTGAAAACTGTTTGATAAACGACGATTAACATGAATTAACTTATAAAAGTACATTTGGAATCTTACCTAATAGACTAGGTCGCTGATAATAGTGACGTCATCATTTTATGTGCTCATTACGTGAACAAGGAGTTTATATCGTATTATAGGAGGTGTCAACTTCACTCTGGATGCAGTTTACAGTAAGTGGAAATCAAAACTGTGCATTGCACAAACTGGCGATTTTATATTCAAATAATTTTGCGAGTATTTAACACGCAGCATGACTTCGACAGATTTTCAGACATTTGTTGCAATTTTAAAAATATGAGATATGAAGATCAGAATGCAAGAAGAGAACAAGACTATTATTTAGTGTTGAACTTAATGTTAAGACATATTTTTTACCACGGTCTATCCATCCATCCATTCATTCATCCATATCTACCTGTCTGCATGTCTGTCTGGCTGTCCATCGATCTATCTGTCACCGAAACCCAGATTCGCACAAAGTTCGGGTCCATTAACTTCGTCAATTATTTCTCTCATCCGCTAAACAATTCGTCCATCCGAAATCATGCATGACCTGATCAACCGGAATCGATCTCTGGACAACCCCTCTAACACGACTCAACGCCCTTGAATTCAACGTAACAGCACATTTGTATAGCGCGTCTTCAGTGCCTCTGTTAGTCAGATGGAAAAAGGTCTGTCTTTAATAAGCTGGTGCTTTACGCTTTGTTCTAGAGTCGTGCTTTTGATATTTGGAGTTTACAATTAGGATTGCGATGCGATCAAAGATGAGCAGCTGATAATCCTAGATATGGGCGAGACGAGGATGAGTTTTAAGGTTAGATTTTAAAATATTAATTGAGGATTATCTTCGGATTGGTTCTGGTAAAGAGTTCCATTCAGCTGGTCCAGCTACACTTCAAACATTTTTTTCAAAATTGTAGATTATTTTGTTCTTTTGATTACAAGGTCTCCTTTTGAAGATATTCGCAAACTAAGTCCTGACTCAAGCACATGGTGTGATAAAAGATGATAAGCAGAACCCGACATTAATTTGAACACCAAAATGATATCCGAGCTTGGATGGCGCAAGCGGATGGAAGGGAAATGCCAAGCGGAAGTCACTCGAGTGTAGTTGTTGTAGAGAGTGGGTGATGTGATTTCCTTCTGTCAGTCCTTATTTCCGCCCGTCCTTCTGCCTGTCCGACTGTCCGTTCATATACCCGTCTTTCATTTAAACTTTAATTTCAAAATTAAGGATGAAGTTTAGCTGCAGATAAATAGTTTAGTTAAAACCGAATCTAGTATGGACGGAGAAAACCAGAGTCAAGAGCAACGACATTGGCGGCATTTGGCCCAACAAGTAAAGGAAACGAATGTTCTGCCTGTTGCACCTTGGGATCCTGAGATATCGCTCGAGCGTTTCAAAAGATTTTAAAGACTTATTTGTTTATGTCACCTTTCTTAGCAGCTTCTTAAGCGCATATAAGATGTTTACTTACATTTTTGAACTTCACAAATTGACTTATAACAAAATTCAACAGAAACCACTATATTCGGGCCTAAGTTTAGATCTGCGGGATAAGGTACTGGGTTGATGTTATATCAAAGTAGCCTAAACTACGTCTTATTAGGCTAGTTTATTGTTCACATTGTTTTACCTGTATAATCGGGCGCATACGTATGTAGAACCTTTGCTATATACGGAATTATCATTATTTGATTTGTGTTTGTTGTGTGATCATTCAAAAAACAATATCAATCAATCAACCAATCTCATCAATCAATCAATTAATCAAGCAAGCAAACAATAGATCAATCAAATAAAGTGAAATTAAACTTAAACCCAAAGATAATTCATTCATAGAAGAAGAGATGATTTATAGGGGCCTATTCGGGTGACAAATATATCGACCGATCACTGTTGTGGGCAGTATTATTTCATGGATGCTGCATTTAAAATGAGTCGTTACTGGTTAACTACGACAAATAAAGGTGGAACAAACTTTATTTGCTAAAACATTTCAACCTTAGCAACTTCGTTACCATCAGCACTGACTATGTGTGAAATTATCGTTGCAATTACCTTGTGATTGCATTTACGGAACGGTAACAGCGTGAGAGTAACACTACGTTAAACTTGAAGTGAGTGAAAACAGGAACAAAATTACAGTAGATTTTTTACAATTCAATTCAACAATTCAACACTTTTTATTGACACCAAGTACCAACACAAAAAACAAATCTAGCAGTACATAATCACTTCAGTCCAATTATCAATAATATTATAATATGCAGCAAAGTTGTCTACCATAAACAATCGGTTTCCTAGTGTCAAAGGGTTATCCCTAAAGGAGCACTAATGCTCCGCTGCCAGGGAGCCCCATTTTCCTTAATTTTCTAAGTATAGGTAGAACAGATGATCAGTAGCAGCCATAGTGTCTTCAGTGGTTTTCTACATCCATTATAGTTTATTTATTCCAGTTCAACAAGATACTGTTTAAGTTTCATTTTAAATATTGCTAAAGTTGTCACATTAGTCAAAGGAATCGGCAGCGAATTCCATACACATGGTCCATGATAAGAAATTGAGAACTGTCGAGTTTTGGTCCGTGCATAAACTTTATGATACTTGTTACAGGATCTGGTGTAATAGCAATGTACATCTGAGTTCAATTGGAAGTTATTAGCAAACCTTTCTGGCAATAGCCTATGTTTAAATCTATACATAAACATCCCAGTCTGCATGTTATTTATGTTTAGCAACGACATTATTCTGAGTTTCTTAAAGTATGTGCGAGTGGTTTGATTGTATTTAAGACCACAAATAATGCGTACAATGCGCTTCTGTAATACTGTAAGTCTTGTCAGGTGCGAGTGGTAGTTTGAAGCCCATACAATATTGCAATAGGAGAGGTAAGGAAGAATGAGAGTGTTGTACAAGTTCATCAGGATAGGTCTCTGTAATACATGTCGAATCCGAGAAATGATGCCTATGTTTTTGGCCACTTTTTTTGCTATTATTGAGACATGATCATTAAACGTTAAATGCTCATCAACATATACACCTAAAAATTTTGTAGTAGTGACCTGAGTAATTTCTTTGTTATCAATTTTGATACTAGAATCAAGGACAGGGAGAATTTTCTTCTTAGATCTAAATATAATATAATTAGTCTTTGTTAAATTTAAGGATAATTTATTGGCTTTAAACCATTCAGATAGACTTTCTAATTCATTACCTACCCTGGTGTACAAGGTTTCAAGAGATTTATCAGACAAAAATGCATTGGTGTCATCTGCAAAGATTATGAAATGAAAACTTGATGAGGAATTTGAGATATCATTTATATATATCAGGAATAGCAGTGGACCTAGTATAGACCCTTGCGGCACTCCACACTTTACATTTAATTGTTCTGAGAGGTGGTTATCAAATGAGACATATTGCTTTCTGTTTTGAAGATAGTCAGAGAACCATGCAAGTCCTATCCCTCTGACACCATAGTGCTCAAGTTTTTTTATGAGAATTTTATGGTCGACAGTGTCGAAGGCTTTGGATAAGTAAAAAAATATCCCGATCGAAAACAAGTTATTGTCAATGGCCTCTGTAATTTTTGAGTGCATTTCTAATAGAGCCATGAAAGTGGAGTGGCCAGTTCTGAAACCATATTGACTATTAGTTAATGTACTTTTTGATGCTAAGTAATTTGTTAATCTCAGATGCATTATTTTTTCAAAATATTTTGAGAAATAGGGTAGTATTGATACCGGTCTATAGTTATTAAATTTGCTTGTCTCGCCTGCCTTAAAAATGGGTATCACCTTTGCAATTTTTAGCTTATTTGGAACACTCCCAGCTAAAATGGAGCAATTAATCATTTGTGCAAGGGGTATCGATATTTCCTTGATAGTAAACTTTGCTACCTGTGGATCAATTCCGTCTTCACCACAAGAATGAGTGTCTTTGATTGATGCAGCAAGCGAAATTACCTCCATTGGTGTAGTTAATTCTATGCCCATTGAGTTAGGGGAAGATTCCTTGAGAAAGTCCTTGTAATTAAACTTACTATTCCCAATTTGCGTGGCTAGCTGTGGTCCTATTTCAGTGAAATATTCATTAAAGCTTGTTGCAATTAGTTTTTTATCCTTAATTTCAAGACCATCTATTACAAAGGAGTCAGGGTTATGGAAGGATTCATTTTTGTTTATTAGATTTTTTATTACCATCCAGGTTTTCCTTAGATTATTTTCACATGCTAGAAATTTATTTGTGTAATAAAATCTTTCAGCTGCCCTCCTTATTTGTTTGAATTTGTTTCTATATACAGCAAATTTAGCCTTGTTAGCAGGTGTAGGATTTTTTAGATATTTCAGGTAAAGCTTGGATTTCTTGTGACATGACTTGAGCAGGGCAGGAGTCATCCATGGTTGTTTGCAATTTCTACCCTTCCTTCCATCTCGGTGTATAATAGGAAATGCTAGGTCATATAAGCTCTTATACCTGTCTAGAAACAAGTTGTATGCTAAGGAGGGATCATTTGCATCACAAGCTCTGGTGACTGGTGCCCAATTAACCGATCCCAAATCTTTTCTGAACTTGCATTTAGCTTGTTCAGTTATTAACCTGTATGCAGAGTTATTAGAGTCTTCATGCTTTAGGGTCTCTAGATTACTTACTATGAGGATGGGCAGATGGTCCGATATGTCTTCTATTATTATTCCAGACTCTATTGCTACATTAATGGCATTGGTATATATGTTGTCAATAAGAGTTGCAGTGTCAGGAGTAATCCGAGTTGGTCTCAGTATGGTTGGCAGAAGGTGGTATGAGGTTAAGGTATTATAAAATATGCGGGTGGGTAAATGTGAATCCATTTTCAGCAGGTCCAAGTTATAGTCTCCAGCCAAGAACAAGTTCTCATTCTTACAGTGCATCAAAAATTCATCAAATTCCTGGCAGAACGTTTCGAGACTTGTCCCAGGGGGACGATATATTACTCCAATGGAAGCTGTCCTACCCCTGTTCAGTTTTATCCTTACCATCATACTGTCAAATGAATTCAATTTTGAAAATATCCTGTCATTTTTTATTATTTCATATTCCAGTGTATTTTTAATAAAGATTCCTACTCCTCCACCTCTACTAGTTTCTCTACATTTGCTTACAAAGTGGTAACCCTGAATACTCACACCCTCTGCCTCCTCTTTGCTCAACCATGTTTCAGTTACCGCTAACACATTTACATTACATTGTGTTATAAGGGACTGTATCTCAGTTATCTTATTTGCCAAGCTACGACAGTTTATATGCATTATACACAGGGTGGGACGAGGCTCTCCTCCTCCAGAAGTCCCAAGCCTTTCATTTACTTCCCCTACAGTTATATATTCACTTGAGCATATTTTTCTGGTATTATAATAGTTAGAGTCTGGGTCAATATCTGCATTTGCGAGTAGTATCGAATCATCATCTGGGACCTCCAGAGGGTTAAATCTTAAATCAGAGTTAGTCAGTCTATCCTTTGGGTTTGCCAATTTAGTTGGAGATATTAAATCACCAATTTCAGCATTAGTTAAGTAGTGAAATGGTAAAATGGATGCTATACAAGCTTCACAGTTGTCGACAGGGTGTGTTATGTTATCGTTTGTCTGCATGCAGTCACATAAGAACAAGTTACAATCACAATTAATGCAGTGAACTGGCTGCCTATCTTCCTCTGAATTGTGCAGTGTTAACTTATCAGCTGATTCCAGTTTGTCTTGAAAAAAAATGTAAACAAAAGTTCAAAAGAAAAGAAGAAAAAAACACTGAATGCCTAATAAGGGCCGACAGTAACAGAGTCGATGGAGAACACTCCAGACCAATGCAGTAAGTGTTAACACATTTTAATCATAGGTTGAAGCAGTTTCATACGCTGGGTCTGTGTCCTTTGTTGCAGGCTCTGGAAAGTTGACTTCTCCATCCGTCAAGCCGTCTCCGCGTCAATCTGTTCCTGGGTCTTGAGGAGTTCGTTGAGGTCGCTGCTGTTTCTGACTTGGATTGGCTTCTCGGAGGTTGAGGTTGAGCGTCTGATATAGACCCGACCATTTGTTGTCCATGCTCCTATTATCTTTCCATCCCGTTGTAGCCTGCGAGCTTGGAAGAAGACCTCAGAAGACTGCTTCGTTAGCTGTTCATTGATGTAGATGGGTGGTTGGGAATGATTCTGCGTCTTTAGTGATCTACGAGAACGATATACCTGGTCTCGAATACGTCGTGAAACAAATCTGACAATCACCGGCCGAGTTCTGTCATTCTTTCCACTGCGGAGTCTGTGTACAGCTGATATGTCCAGTTTTGTGATTTCCGTTCCAAGGCGTTCGTTGCACACATTTACGATCAGGTCACAAGTTGCTTCAGAGAAATCACCTTCCATTCCCCCGCTGACTTCCCTAGTTATTTCTGGTAAGCCATGGAATATGAGATTATCCGCTTTGGAGTAGGCCTCGAGCTGTTCCAGCCGGGACGACAGTGCTTTATTTTCAGACATCAGAGTTGAAATTTTCTCTTCAGAAGGTTTTAGTCTATCCTCCATCACCTCTCTTAACGACATCTCGATTGACTCTCGAATTTCTTTACCGAATGTGGTTAGATGGGTTTTGATAGATGTTTCTATCATAGCAGACATTGTGGTGGATAAGTGGGCGGTTAGAGTTTCTAAGACCTTACTGTCCTTCAGCGCTTCTATCAGGTCTTCTTTCTCCAGCTTGAAGTCACCCTTTTTAGGCATGTTTCAACGCCGTCAACGGTGTTGCGCAATAAGTTCAGCAAACCTTCAATGTTCCAACCAGTTTTACTGTTTTCGAGGCCTGGATTAGCACCTGAACGCCTGAACTATCGCCGCTGTTACAGTACGTGTAATCCACAACGAGTAGAAATAATTCACCTTTCGTTTGAATTTCACAGTTGGTCGAGTTATTAACACCGCTCCCTGTTCAAACCTTTCAGCGTGCGTCCGCCTTTTTAACGCTTATCCAGTCGTCGACTGAGTTCTCCAAGTTCCAGTTAATTACTATTTCCGAAGACTGTACCAGCACCACTCCTTTAGTAAATTTAATCCAGGAACAATAAGACACGTTTTCATTTATATTTTCGCATTTAGTCGAGGTTTTCTCCACCGCTCGAAAATTATCAACATGCTACCGCCATCTTGCATAGATAAACATCAAAATAGATCAGAGTCAATAGAAAAACAGTTCGATAGAGTTAATCATTATACTTGTAGCTATAGACATGAGAATTATAGGACAACCTAACTAGAACTAAATGTGTCGCAAAAACGCAAAACAAAACCAGGATCCTTGAATATGTTCAATCCTATAGAACTTCTCAGTTGCATAGCACTAAAGCTCTTACGTTGAATACAAAACATGAATTCGTTCGTGCATATTATAATAGATTGAGTGGTCAACACTTCTAATTTTACTCTTTGTTCAACAACTGCTGTTGGTGAACGTCAACAACGTCCAATATTTCAGGTTATTTCGGGTTGAGACGATTGTTTTATCGTTGACTCTAAGATATGCAAAACTGTGTGGTTTACAAACCTGAAGTATAGTTCAAAAAAAATTTGGCAGACTGTGAACTTTGTAAACTAATTTTATAGACTTCAGTTAGGCAAGGAGTGGATTTTTTCATGATGCATTAATTAAACCTGATGCGCGTGAGAACGCTTTCTGACATATCTGGCAATGGTATGGTTTCTCTCCAGTATGGATTCTAACATGAACTTTTGAGGTATGGTTTCTGATGGAGACTTTCAGTGAAGAAAAATGTTTTCTTACAAAGAATACACAGAAATCGTTTTTCTTCACAGTGGGTTTTTTCATGACTGCTAAGACCTGAATTGCTTGAGAATGTTTTCTGACATACCCGGCAAAGGTATGGCTTATCTCCTGAATGCCTTCTCACATGAATCTTTAGATCAAATTCAGTCATAGTTTTAAACTCGCATAACTGGCATTTGAACGGTTTCACTCCAGTATGAATTCTTGCATGACGTGTTATATTTGGTGATTGGGAAAAACGCATTTGACATACATGGCATTGGTAAGGCATCTCTCCAGTGTGGATTCTTGTATGACGCGTTAGATTGGAAAGCTGGGAAAAGCGTTTATGACATATTTGGCATTGGTAAGATTTCTCTCCGGTATGGAATCTCGCATGATTCTTGAGATGAGAAGAACGGATAAACCGTTTTTGACATGTCTGGCATTGGTATGGTTTTTCTCCATTATGGGTTCGAACATGGTCTTGCAGATGAGAAGATTGCGAATAACTTTGTTTACATTCTTGACATTGGTATGGTCTCTCTCCAGTATGTTTTCTAACATGTCTTTTTAAACTCGAAGATTTGGAAAATATTTCTTTACAAACAATACACAGAAATGATTTCTCTTCGGAGTGGGTCATTTCATGACTTTTCAGACCGGAAATGTTTGAGAATGTTTTCAGACATACCCGGCAAAGGTACGGTTTCTCTCCAGTATGTGTTCTCATAAGGACGCTTTAGGTGATCTTTACACTTATTTTTAAGGTCACATTACTGGCACTTGTAATTTTCCACCACGGTATGAGTTCCGGCATGACGTACTATATTTGGTGATTGGGAAACACGCTTTTTAAATACTTTGTTTCAGATATAATTTTTCCAAAAGCCAGCTCTGAAAACACTGAACCTCTTGTAAATTTCTGTGGACGGATATTATTGTCCAACCTCGCCAGTTGTTTACGTTTTCAGAATGAATCTCACTAAGCATCGAATAGAAATGAAGAACTTTACTTTTACTTTTGTCTTGCATTTATTTAGTATGTTAGGGTTAACATAAAAAGCACCATAATCGAAACATAAAAGACATAATATGAGATAGAGAATTAGAATTCAAGCAAAGAGTTCAACAGTTATGAAACAGAATGTAAAATGGACGCCTGCTTTGTTATCTTCGAGTGACTTTAAAGTTACGGACAAATCATACCAAAGTCCTACGGATGGAGAAGAGAAGGAGAAGGGCAAGTCAGAGGGAAATGGATTTGACACCGCCATTTTGTACGACAGAGTTACGGGTTAGACTCTGGATTTACTCAGTTACTCCGAATGCTATAAAATTTTACCCGATGATACTCGCAGCGAAAGTGGTCAAACGCACCTATATCCGACTTCTCGAAGCGATGCTCCGATTTCTTACACTTTTTTTAATCTATAAAAAGGGACAAGCACCGGAGAATTGTGTTATAAGGGATTAGATCTCGATATTTAGAAATATTACTATAGATAGGCCTATTCCTAGAAATTTCTGGTTTAATGTAGGCCCTATAGTGGATATATTGTTATATAAAAGTAAATAATTGACGTCCTCTGTTCAATGAAAATCTGTACAATTAATATGTGGCCATAAATATTTTGCAAATGAGGTTTTATTGAAAATCTGTCAAATTATAAATTTTAACGTAAAATTGAAAATTTCGGCAAAATAAAAACCCATGTTCCATTGCAAAGAGACCTGGACTTAGTTACGTGAAGTATCAATACCAGCATATGCATAGGTAGGCCTAAGAAGATAAAGACTAAATATAACCAATTGAAAGTAGCCTATTCTTTGAAAGAACAGTGATCTCAGATTAAAAGAAGAGTGCAACAATTATGTCAGAGGTAATAGCTCTAAGATCCTATGCAAGATCACCTTTACAATTACAAAGAGATGTGCATTTGTGCAGCCATTCCTCTAAAGCATCCACTGTGATACCTTCCACACCAATCTTTCCCCAAAATTGCTTAGCCAAAATAGCCCAAAAATAATACTTAGTAAATCCCTAGTCTCAACGAGTTGATGGCGATGTATCAGGTATGCAAGATGCGTTGAAACTTTGATAATCTATCGTATTAGCGTTCTAAATTATTCGCCCATCGTAGCATTATTATTTTTCATCAATCCTTCTTCAACTTTGGCAAGAATCCTTTTCATCAACCCAGCTTCTATTAAGGCAAGAATTCGTTTCATCAATTGCAGCTTCTATTTCAGTAACAATTATGTTTCATCAATCCAACTTCTATTTAAACAACAATTATTTTCACAAATCCAACTTCTATTTATGCAAGAATCTACTTATCAATCCCACTACAATTTAAGCAAAAACCATTTTCATCAATCCCACTTCTACTTAGCGAGATATCTTTTCGTCAATCCAACTTGTAATCGACCAACGCTAAAAGCCATAAACTGGCGATTAATTTAGAACGCCAAAGAGAAAGATTTCCGAAATTTTTTATATGAATGAGGAAGATATTTATGAAGATTACCTACCCTTAAGTACCTTATAATCATATTGACCAACTAACCGAACGACGGATTTGCAAACGCCACAATATTAGGCTAATTGCGGCTCGCTAGTTGTGAGACTTTACACTGACAATAGGCCAATAGCTATAAGGGCATTCTACAGAAAGTATTTTATTGATAGTGGATTTAGTTGTATTTTAGCGATTTAAACTGAATGATAATCGACGATAAACACGAATTAATTTTGAAAAAGTACATTTCGAACCTTACCTAGTAGGCCTACACACGGTCGCTGATAATAGTGACATCATCATTTTTGGTTCTCATTACGTTAACAAGGAGTTTAATATATTGCATTATAGGAGGTGTCAAACTCGCTACAGATGCAATTTTGCGGCCGGAAATCAAAACTATAAGTAGCACTAAACTGCAATTTTATATTCAAATAATTTTGCGAGTATTTAGCACACAGCATTACTTCGACAGATTTTCAGGTATTTGTCGCAATTTTAAGAAATATAAGATATTAGTCTAAGATATTAGCTCTGCGCAGTGCCGGCGCTAGGGTAGTAGAGGCCCCCCCCAAAGCCTTACTTGAGGCCCACTCCCAATAACTACGAAAAATACACTGCAAACGGGATTGATCGAACGTCCAGTCTCTTTGTCTCTTTAAACCCAGCTCTTTCACCAACAATAGAAACAGAAATCAACAAAGTACATGTAGGCATCAATAGGCCTACTTGGCATCGATACTGGAGCTCATGTCTCAGGAAACTGTTTTCGTCTCGCCTTCTTTTCTGCGAATCGTTCCAATAGCTCGTCATAGTTCAGCTTTCAGGCAGTTTCACTTTCAATTGAAATCATTGCCAGGTATGATAACCTGCTGCTGACTTTTATCCCAATCTGTCAATTGCACTGAGGATTCTTCTGACCAACCCAGTAACACTGTGGCCAGTGCTGAGAGCAGTTTCAGCACAGTGGAACGACTAAATGTTTTAATTAGCTTCACTGTGCTGAAACTGCTCTCAGCACTGGCCACAGTGTTACTGGGTTGGTCAGAAGAATCCTCAGTGCAATTGACAGATTGGGATAAAAGTCATGAAATTCATTCACATAAATGTACTGTAGAATTCTCGTGCTGTTGTTAGCTGTTTTGTTGTTTGCAGTCTTTCGTCGAGACAATCAGGCTGATTGTCTCGACGAAAGACTGCAACAAAACGTGAAATCTCCATTAGAAGTTCACTTGTTTCTATGTCTCCCATCTTCTCAAAGAGGTAAAGACAATGTTTTTGCAGTTGATTGGTAGGCCTATTGTGTATTTTAACGAGTGTGTCATAACGATACAGAAATCCAAAAATGCTGTTCCAATCCTTGATCTGCTGGAACCGTGACTGAACTGAAACCAGCGCCTGATCCAGAAGTTTGTAGAAGAAATCTGCGTTAAATCGCTGCTCAGATGTAGCCTAAGCCTATTCTGCACATTCGTAGTCAAACCAGTGTGATTTTCGTTAACGATAACGATAACGAAAAATGTTCGTTAACGAAAATAAAATGACTTCGTTAACGATAACCATAACTATAACTAAAAAATATCATTAACCCAGCTATAACTATAACGAAAATAACACTAACGAAAATTAATCTTTATTTTCGTTAATACAAAAATCAAAATAGGAAGTGCAATATGGACGATTCGACATAAATGAGAACTGCAAATTTTCATTGTGAAATTTGTCAGTTACTTCTCGTGTATTCATGAAGCTGACTGTACCCATGCTTCAAAGGTTTTCATAGTTATGAGTAAATTGTGAAACAGCGTTTAAGTTGCACAATTTTGCAATTGAAATCATTGTAACTAAGTAGTAACTAAAACCTGCTGCTGAAAATTTATTAACTGTAACTATAACTATAACTTCTTCTGACTAACTATAACATAACTGGCCACTAAAATAAAAAATCATTAACTATAGCTATAACTGGAACTAAAATAAAATCTGTAAGGAAAATCACACTGTGCTCAAACTGAGCTTTTCTGCGTCAGTTTCTCATTTCAGGGAAAGTGGTGCTCACCTCAATTTCTTCAGCAATTTTCTGTGCACTTGTAATAGCAGATTCAAATTCAGGTTCACATAAATGTACTGTAAGTCTTCATTGGCTTCTAGTGCGAGTTCACGTTCCAGCGTATCAATTGTCTATTTTGCTTAGATATATAATCTGGTGCTTGGGTTTAAGAAACAAACGGTCACAAATAGGCTGATTGTTACTCGACTAGTAACGCGTTACTGCAACTAATTACTATTTTTTGGTAACTAATACAGTAACTAGTTACTTTTCAATTAGTTACAGTAACATTACTTGAGGTAACGGTCTATAAAAATAGTTACTTTGCGTTACTTGAAAATTAAGTTTGCGACCGGCATCGCGTAGACGAATGTTTTTGCAGTTGATTGGTATCGTGTATTTTAATATTTTGTGATCATTTATTTGATGAAATCCAACAATGCTGTTCCAATCTTGATCATGCTGGAACCGTGACTGAACTGAAAGCAGATGAAAAAATCCGTGAAGTTTGTAGACAGATTTCTTTGTTAAAGAAGCTGCTCTGATGGTACTAGGCCTATAGTTTAGGTGCACATTCGTAGTCAAACTGAGACGAAAATTTTCTGCGTCTTGAGATGCTTCTTCTGTTGCGAAAGTAAGACCTGCTCACCTCCATTTTAACTAGAGTCTGCAGATTTTCTTTTATACCCTACTAATTTCTTATAATAGCAATTCAAATCCAGGTTCACGATACCTCTTTAGGAAGTCTTCATTGGCTTCTAGTTCGAGTTCACGTTCCAGCGTATCAATTGTCTATTTTGCTTAGATATATAATCTGGTGCTTGGGTTTAAGAAACAAACGGTCACAAATAGGCTTAATGATCAGCTAAATTTGGAGGCCCTAACAAACTGAAGGCCCCCAACTCACATATAGGCTTAATGATCAGCTAAATTTGGAGGCCTCTAACAAACTGAAGGCCCCAAACTCACAAATAAGCTTAATGATCAGCTAAATTTGGAGGCCCCTAACAAACTGAAGGCCACACGTCACAAATAGGCTTAATGATCAGCTAAATTTGGAGGCCCCTAACAAACTGGAGGCCCCACGTCACAAATAGGCTTTATGATCAGCTAAATTTGGAGGCCCCTAACAAACTGGAGCCCCCCCCCGACCGGGGGGTTGGGGGCCCTAGCGCCGGCACTGGCTCTGCGCCCTAAGCCTCATGAATATGAACTGACCAAAAAAGATGACCACAATTTCATCTCTAGGGTTCTATATCAGACCATTCGGGATGTTAAGATTTAACTTTCAATCTGACTTTAGGCATAAACTTATAGTTTTTAATTTCGTTACTTTCATTATCTCACGTAAACCAGTTGCGGTATGTCAACTTAGTATTTTAATAAACGAATTCTAGCCTACTACTACTACTAGGCCTACTAGATCTGATGAGAATGCAGGAAAAGAACCAAGTGTCGAAATTATAAAATTTTATCTTCAGTCGTATTTTTCACCACATCGATTTCTTGAAGATGAACATTGGGAGGCTACAGCCAGTTGCGTAAGAGTAGAATTTGAGTGTAAAATAGGAGGCTGAAGAACACACACGACAACTTGAACGCCTTTATAAACACAGTACCGGCCTTACCATTGTGCGAACCGTGCAATTGCACAGGGCCCGCAAATTAGGGGGCCCGAAAATTTCAGAAAATTAACATGAACAAGATACACTAATAATAATAGGCCTTATATATGGTTTCAATTAAATCTTCTCTTTTATCAAAAACTAAAAATAAAAGTAAAATGGTACAAACTTAATTTTCTGTGACAGTTTTTGTGACATTTTCGGGCCCCTTATTAGTGGGGAGACGCCCCGCGGAGACTCAAAAATCTCACAGTAAAACCTGTGATATTTTCGGGCCCCCTATTGTGTTGGCCCGAAAGTGTCACAGAAAATTAGCATGAACAAGACACCCTAATAATAAGTCTTAATGTTATGGTTTCAATTTAATCTTCTCTTTTGGCAAAAAATAGAAGTCAAGTGGTAGGCCTACGGTACCAAGTTGAAACCATTTTAGGCCCTTCTTTTATTTTTTGACATAATATTATAATGTTGTCGCAAAAGATAACATTGGTTGCGGAAATGATTGCCATTTCTGAACCCAGAAATAGTTATACTTTGCTATACTTTGCTAAACTTTGCTTAAATTTTAAGTGAGAAATTTTACATCTTGAATACATGTGTCCGCAAGCTATGCCTAGAAAAAGTAAGGGTCTCTGGTCAAGAGTGCCACTGTTGTACTCGACTGTGTATGCCGTGGTACCTTTGTTAATTGTTTTATATTATTTCTTTTAGATTTTCGAGGATTTAATTTGTAGGGTTTATTATTTAGCACACACGCTGCACGCACACACACACTGATTAGCAAGGAAAAACAAATTGACTTGTGTCATGGCGGCCCGTACAGTTCACTCTGCACAGGGCCCGCAATATACTAAGGCCGGCACTGATAAACAGTTAACAGTGACTTCAGCACAGAACGCAATCACTGTAGAAAACGAACCAACTACACAAAACGATACAAGCGAATTATTCGTATAGCCTATTATTATTGAATAATATGCCTTTTGCGCTTCGGGAACCTTAGATGTCGCTCGAGAGTTTTAAAAAGAGTTTCAACACTCATTTGTTTATGGAATCTTTAATAGCAGATGCTTAGGCTGGTGTCACGACAATTCGTCTACCGACATTTCGTCTAACGACACTTCGTCTACGACAATTCGTCTAACGACATTTTGTCTACAAGTGTAGGCTATCTGTATCCATTACAGCTAATCAACAGAGGCCTCTTTCTTATAGTTTCGCTGAAACGTGCTATATATTCTCAGGAATACAGTTTCTAATTACTGACAAGATTATTTTCATCAATCCAGCTTCTATTGAATGGAAACTTATTTTCATCCATGCATCCGGGTTGATTTCCAGCTTCTATTTACGGGAAAAATTATTTTGATCAATCCAGCTTCTATTTCAACACAGGAATGTTTTCATCAATCCCACTTCCATTTAGGGAAACAGTTTTTTCATCAATCCAGCTTCCATTTTAAATTGACAATATCAAATAACTTTGTAGACGAAATGTCGTTAGACGAAGTGTCTGTAGACGAAGTGTCGTAGACGAAATGTCGGTAGACGAATTGTCGCGGAACCGCTTAGGCTATGCGCATCTGTGATGCTTTTAGTTATCTCTTTTGAACTTCACAAATCGACTTATACTTTAACAAAAATCAAAACAAATTGTTGAACACCATATTATTAAGTTTAGATCTGCTGGATAAGGAACTGTGTTGCTACTGGTTGTTCCATCAAACTACAATAGGTCTGCCTAGGCTAGTTTATTGTTCACAGGGTACGCCCTATTATCGGCCGTTTACGAATTTAGAGCATTTGCTATGGACGAAATTATCATTATTTCATTTGTGTGTTTTGTGTGGTGATTCAATAAACATTATCAATCAATGAATCAATCAAAATGAAGCGAAATAAACTTAAACCCAAATAATTCAAACAAGAGGAGTTGATTTATAGGGCCTATTCGGTGACAAATATTTCAACGTTT
>JACEVL010000084.1:2917861-3064377 GCA_020284085.1 Aporrectodea caliginosa | reverse complement strand
GACTAAGCAAATTTTTCAATTTTTGACTCTAGTCTTCAATTTTTGCTGATCTAAATCGTTATAACATTTCTACGAAACGATCAGGAGTGGACAAATCGTACAAACTGTTCTTCAGAAGCGAAAACTGTTTCATACTCGCTACGCCCCAGAACCCACAATAGAATAATACCTAAGGCAAACTCTCTATCTCGTAAAACATTTGTCACACGGATGCTTTTATACTTAATTTTTTATATTTGATGATCTGTACACCAAAATGCGGTTAGCAGTTGGTTTTTCAATAAAGGATATACTTACTTACTTTACTTTACCAACGCTTACAACTGTCCAGTGTCGATCTCTAACTAAAATCTCGTTGCTGCGTTCAGCTCAAGACGCGGCAAATTTCGAAATTTTGAGCAGACGAACTTGAGCCGACGGTCAAGATTATTTGAATTATTCACGCGTGGTTCCGTGTTTTACACAGTATGGGAAGTGTAAAAAAATAACTGGGGGGTTAGACGTTGATTTATGTGCGTGCAGTTTGGGGGTGAAATGTAGACTTTACTATGGGAGCCTAAGAAAGACTAGGGGGTTGAACACCCCCGGCAATTCTCACCCTGGTTTTACATCGAATAGTCTAATTTGGCCAATCGTCTTCCCAAGCCATATCTTTGTATTTGATATCTTATGAGGCTGGCTTTTGGATGCTGGCAGTTAATTATTTCATTTAATTAAATTACTTAACTACACAACGACACATCTAGTGCCTCGAATAATACAACTACACAACTCGACTTTGATAGGACGCAAAACTAATGCGTAACATAAGGAAGTCGTCGCAAGCATATCATAACGTTCCATAGCGTAGCATAGGTAATATCCCTCCATCTTTGTCTCTTTCCCTCTATGTCTCACTCCTTCTGTGTCTTCCTCCTTCTATGCCGCCCTTCCCTTGTGCGCCGCCCGATCACCATTACTTACAATTACCGGATCTCGTGGAGTTTCTCTCGTAATACTTGGGATAATAATTATTTCAGATCAGTTAGTCATCAATCGCATACATTGTGTAATATTATACTGATTGATTAAAGTAAGGATATCGTCGTACCTAGACCAGCGCTTCATTTTACGTGCGCTGCACTAAAGGGGCCCACACTCCCAGCTACCACAACTTGCATCAAAGCCGGACAATTATCGCATCCTAGGCCTCTGAGGCGTCCCAGGTGTCACGATATAAAGTATCCTCTGGCTGAAATAATGTTTCCACGGGAAATTCTGATTCGGAACAAAGTCTCCCCATTGAAATAGAGTCTCCTCTGTCTGTCTGAAACAGTCTCCCCCTACTAAAATTGTCCCAGGGCTCTGTTTTCTGTTGCTTTTCTATACAATTGTAAATGGGATTTAAAATGTATATTTTGATTATTTTCTGAAGTTAATGACTTTCATATTTTTCAGTTGAATTGAACATGAAATAATTATGAAATGAAATAAGAAAATTATGATTTTGTTATAGTAATATTATGTATGTATGTATGTATGTATGTATATATATGCATGTATGTATATATGTATGTATGTATGAGCACTTGCTATATAGCGCCCCTTCTAGATTTCTACTCAGAGGCGCTCCTGACTACAGCGCAGACACTGAATCGGAGGTTCACGCCGAGCGCATGAGCAATTGCGAGTGAAGGACTTGCCCAGGGTCCCTACACTGCGGCTTGAGGTGAATTCGAACCCGCAACCCTCCGGCTGCAAGGCACCGAACATACTCCTACACACCGCGCCTCACATGTAGCATGTAATAACACCATAATTGTAATAAGGATGATTCATTCGCGATTTCTTTAAAAACTTTCATGCATGTACACCAAAGTGAGGTTAGAAGTTGGTAGAAAATAAAGACATACCTTCTAACTTTCTTACATCCTTAAAAGAGAGAATATAAGCCCGAATAAAAACTTTAAAGCTTTGACTTTTGGTTGAAAAATAATTCTTTAATAAAAATAAGTAAGTAGGATAATATTAAAGGCTTCCGTTATGCTCCGGCATCCCATTATGTCCCAGTCCCCCAATCTCTTGCTATCTCTCCACAGGTCTTCCACTCAAAACTTAAAACACTGCTTTTTCACAAATCCTATCCCGATTCCTTCTCCTCCCCTCACCACACTCGCCATTTCAACTTTAAGCATCATCCACCTTAGCCGCCTGCCTGACTCTCTGGATTTGGACCCTCTGCCTATCGATTCTGTTTTGGTTAAGCGCCTGTGAATAAGCTGGTTGCCGCGACTTCGCTTTTGTGGGCGCTGTAGAAATGTCGAGTTTACGATTACGATCTCAGAAGAATACAATTGCCATGTTACGGACCTATCCGATGTAGCCTAAAAATGATTTTGATATGTCATCATCATTATCTTGCACGTATGCTCGACTTGAAATTTACCTTCTTGGCACGACATTGCGACTTCGAAGAAAGGATTTCGAAATTAGGTATCTGACTAACGCGATCTCGAAACGACTTGTAACTTCTGCGATCAACTTTGTTCACCAACAAGTCTCAAGCGGCACCTCGACGCTCGCTAGTTCTCTGACACTGTCTATTAACTGAAGAAAACGCCGTGACTTATATCTGAAAATGTTGCGCACTCCTCTATTAGCCAATGGCTCCTTCTTTGCGAATCAGCCAAGTATGGGGCCTCGCACCAGAGATATCACATCATGCGCTACGCATCGAGATCCGTCTGCCAAAATACAGTACCGCCTGTAGACGGGTCAATACATGGTTTAATCCTAAAAAATTGATACAAAAGGTTTCTCAACGGAATCTGGTGCCATTTTTAATGCTTATTAACATAGTAAAAGTCTCCTTTAATCTGACCATCGGAAAAGGGTTATTTTCAAGATGGCGTCCAAGATGGCTGCCTGGAACTAAAATTGTTTATATCTAAGCCTAAAAAATTGATACAAAAGTTTTCTCAACGCAATCTGGTACCATTTGACATGCCTATAAACATAGTAAAAGTCTCCTCTATTCTGACCATCGAAACAGGGTCATTTTCAAGATGGCGTCCAAGATGGCTTCGTGGAGCTGAACTTGTCTATTAATCAGCCTAGAAAATTAATACAAAAGTTTTAGCAATGGATTCTAGTACCATTTGTAAAGCTTATTGACATAGTAAAAGTCTCCTTTAATCTGACCATCGGAAAAGGGTCATTTTCAAGATGGCGTCCAAGATGGCTGCCTAGAGCTAAACTTGTCTATATCTCAGCCTAGAAAATAGATATAAAAGTCTTCTCAACGGAATCTGATACCAATCGGCATGCCTATTGACATAGTAAAAGTCTCCTTTAATATAACCATTGGAAAAGGGTTATTTTCAAGATGGCGTCCAAGATGGCTGCCTGAAGCTAAACTTGTCCATATCTCAGCCTAGAAAATTGATACAAAGGTTTTCTCAACGGAATCTGGTACCATTTGTGATGCTTATTGACTAGTAGAAGTTTCCTCTATTCTGACCATCGAAACAGGGTCATTTTCAAGATGGCGTCGAACATGGCTGCCTGGAGCTAAAACAGTCTATATCTCAAGCACTACTCAACCTAGATAGGTGTTTTTGGTGTCTAACCATAGGTTTTAACTACGCCACTGCCTCTACTCTGGTAATACCAGTCCCAAGCCTTGAGAAAGGAGAACGACGCTGATCATCTTTGTCATGACACAGTATGGTAGGAAAATCCTGTATTCACATTTCCATTCAAAAGAATGGATAAAGTCAGAACCCATGGAGAGACATCAGCTGTCACGGTCGCTCCAGATCTAACCACTGAATCCGGTCTTGTGTTTGAACGTTTCCTGGTTGTTGCCAAAACAGGAGAACTGTCATTGTAAGAGGTTATAAGTTACGAGCTCAGTCCTTTCCCTCCTGCCCTCTTCGAATCCAGAAATGTCTGTAGAAAGGCCGATAAGTCACAACATGCATATGCGATCAGTTAACATGCACGGGATGGCTTACTAGATTTCACACCAGAGGCAGAGATATAGGCCTACGTCTTCAATGGAGGTTCCTTACTTCATCGGATTCCGTGGAAAAAAGGAGAATGCTATGGTGCAATGGCGCAGTCGTACGTCGACTTCACCCTCTGATATAGAAAGAGTTCCTGTCAAGAGCTATCAATAAAAAAAACAGAAAATGCTATGGCTGGTGAGTGATGCGCTCAGACAAAAGAATTCAACAGTGGTCAACGCACATGGCGATGCTGACATAGACATAGTAAAGGCTCCAGTGGAGACATCTCTTCTACACACAACTATAGTATACGCTAATCGGAGAAGACACCGACATCCTTGTCTTACTCCTGTACTACGTGAAGCCGCATCGTAAGTCTTTACTTCAGATCTGACAAGACAAAAGATGGTTGATGTTATACAATAACATAAACAAAAGCAGCTCAGAATCCTTGGATGACTCAAGGACTATTAAATTCCACAAAAAAGAAAGAAAAACTATACGTTAAATTTGTAAAAAATCCTACTCTGGCAAATAAAGCCATATTTACCGCTTACCGTAATAAGTATAAAGTAATACGTACTAAACTGGAACAAGACTATTATAGTAATGAATTTGCTAAATATAACCATGACATCAAAAAAACTTGGCAACTAATTAAATCCATCGTTAGTACTGAAAATAAGGATACGATTATAAAAGAAATAGTAGTTAATGGCAATAAAATAGATGACTCTGAACTTATAGCTCATAAATTTAATACCCATTTTACGAACTTACCTAAATCTCTAGCACAAAATATACCTCTATCAAAAAATCATATCAAGATTATATGCCGGCCTCTTCACTGAATTCCTTTGCTATGCTACCGACTTCCTCCTATGAGCTAATTGCTATCAACAAAACCCTTAAAGATACTCACAGCACTGGACCTGATGACCTCAATCCGCATGTATTATCGCCACTTATGGATATACTAGCAACTCCACTAAGCGAAATAATAAATTGCTCGATTAGAACTGGAGAGGTGCCATCTGATATTAAATTAGCTAAAGTAATACCGATTTATAAACAAGGAAATAAAAATGAGGTTTCTAACTTCAGACCTATCTCTATATTACCTTTTTTTCCAAGTTGTTTGAGAGGGTTATGTATGACAGGCTGTACTCTTTTATTAGCCAATCTAAAATCCTTTACCCCTTCCAACATGGCTTTCAGCCAGGGCACTCGACATATATGTCACTAATTGATATACAGGATAAAATCTCTCAAGCCATGGATAACAATGAATATTCCATTGGAATTTTTCTCGACTTGGCCAAAGCATTCGATACGGTTGACCATAAAATCTTGTTATACAAACTTGAAACTTATGGAATCAGAGGAGTTGCACTTGCATGGTTTTCAAGCTACCTAAATAACCGACGCCAGCAAGTTTCTTGTAATGGCAAGCTATCAAGTTTTCAAAACATAGTCTTTGGGGTTCCTCAAGGCTCAATACTTGGGCCTCTACTCTTTTTAATATACATCAATGATCTTCCCAATTCTGCATCTCTTCTTCATTACATTCTCTTTGCAGACGACTCCAATGCCTTCTACTCACATGCCTCATATGACCAATTAATTAAAATAGCAAATAATGATCTAGAACTAGCTAATGACTGGTTTAAAGCCAACAAACTCTCGCTTAACCTATCTAAAACAAATTACATCATCTTCAGGTCTAACAAAAAACCTGTTCCAACTCCTGACAATGCTCTGACAATTGATAATAAGTTAATTCCTCAAGTCTCTTCATCTAAATTCCTAGGGGTTTACATTGACCAACACTTAAAGTGGGACATACATATTGCCGAAATTGCTAAAAAATCTCTAAAAACACTGGAATAATTCGCAGGTTATCCTATCTGCTTCCAACACACATACTCAAAAATCTTTATTTTACACTTATACATCCTTATTTAAACTATTGCAATTTTGTCTGGACTTCTACATATGACACTCACTTACTAAAACTAAATATACTACAGAAAAAAGCCATAAGAATCATTACCAAATCTCCTATCAACACCCACACTGACCCACTGTATTTGCAACTTAACCTCCTGAAAA
Source organism: Aporrectodea caliginosa (assembly GCA_020284085.1). Taxonomy (NCBI): domain Eukaryota; kingdom Metazoa; phylum Annelida; class Clitellata; order Crassiclitellata; family Lumbricidae; genus Aporrectodea; species Aporrectodea caliginosa. The sequence continues at coordinate 3,058,276 of JACEVL010000084.1, read as the reverse complement.
TATCTCAGATTAAATTTGTTCAAACTAGTATATTTATGTACCAATATGAGAATAACCTCCTCCCACAAGCTTTCTCAGCCTACTTCAAACCAAACTTACTCGACAAGGCCATTCGAAATAATAGAGTCTACATAAGCATATTTGCCAGAACAAATACCCGAAAGTTTTCTGTCAAGTACCAGGGTCCCCTCATATGGAATAGCATACCAGAATGTGTTCGTGCAGCCATGAGTCTAGCCTCATTTAAAATTCAAATCCGTGCACACACAATAAAAAATGTTAAATAAAAAATGTTAAATAACATTGCAATTATTCAGTTCTTTTTTGGTTTTATTGTCTTTTGTTTCACCTTAAGGCGGAGGGAAACTACCTCAACGCAATTATTTCTGGACTCCCAAGCTACTGCCACTGTGTTAAGTACTTGTCACTACTAAGATTTGTTGATATTATTTTGCAATTAGGCCCCCATTCAGCGGGATTATTCCCTTCGGGTGAGCCTATTGCTCCCTTGTTTATTCTGTGATAATTGTATATCAAATGATTATGCTTTGTGTCTAACTACTGTTAAATATTACTTGTTTTGATTTTTGTTATTGGGACCAATAAACAAATTGAATTGAATTGAATTGAAACTATCCACGGAAAATCGTCGGAAATGACATTTGTTCTCAGGTGTTATTTATCCACGCCATGACAGGTTGCGACACCACTTCTCGAATATTCAGCGTTGGCACCATGAATGTTTTCCATAAGATTATGAAACGTGATACTGTCCTTCGGTCATGTGCCAATTCAGCCCACAGAGGTTATTGATAACCTAAGATGCCAAGTAACCTGCTTATGAACTTCATTGTCAAAGAGCTTACTACCAGATCATGAAATGGATAGAAACAGGAGAGGGTATGGATGCCATGAACTGGGGTTGGAACCTGCAGGAGAATCGGTTCGTCCCAGTAATATCAACGATGAAAGCTGCGCAAGACATTCTCTTGAAAGTCATTCATTGCGACTGCCTCAATTCCTGTCGAGGTTCAGTGGCTCTTGAGATACATGGAATTTTTGCTCCAGGCAACCATCTTGGACGCCATCTTGAAAATGACCCTGTTCTGATGGCCAGAAAAGAGGACACTTTATCATATTGATAGGCATGCCAAATGGTACCAGATTCCATTGAGAAAACTTTTGTATCATTTTTTAGGCTGAGATATAGACAATTTTAGTTCCAGACAGCCATCTTGGACGCCATCTTGAAAATGACCCTGTTCCGATGGTCAGAAAAGAAGAGACTTTCATCATATTGATAGGCATGCCAAATGGTACCAGATTCCGTTGAGAAAACTTTTATATCTATTTTCTAGGCTGAGATATAGACAATTTTAGTTCAAGGCAGCCATCTTGGACGCCATCTTGAAAATGACCCTTTTCCGATGGTTATATTAAAGGAGACTTTTACTATGTCCATAAGCATTACAAATGGTACCAGATTCTGTTGAGAAAACGTTTATATCAATTTTATAGGCTGAGTTATAGACAAGTTTAGTTCCAGGCAGCCATCTTGGACGCCATCTTGAAAATGACCCTTTTGTGGTAGTGCGATTAAAGGAGACTTTTACTATGTCAATAAGCACTAAAAATGGCACCAGATTCCGTTGAGAGAACATCTGTATCAATTTTCTAGGCTGAGATATATACAATTTTCTTTCCAGGTAGCCATCTTGGACGCCATCTTGAAAATAATCCTTTTCCGATGGTCAGATTAAAGGAGACTTTTAGTATGTTAATAAGCATTAAAAATGATACCAGATTCTGTTGAGAAACCTTTTGTATCAATTTTTATCCATCTAGTTTAACTTACGGAAATCTTGAATATATGTATGTATGTTTGAGCCACAGGCTAAAAAGTCAAATCTTGCGACGACTCATTCGATCACTTCAATCATTCAATCGTTCTGAAACTTGGCAGATAGACTCTGCCCTCGTAGGCACTTCATTCTATAAAAATTTCAGCTCCCCAAAAAGGCTAGCTTATAGAATCGGGGAATAAACGTTTCGAATCGGGGACTCAACTTTTCCGATACGCAGCGTTGCCATTGGCCGCAACAAAAACGGGCGCGCTGCCTGATTAAACGCACGCTATGACGTGAAATGAACGCGGACTATATATTTGTAGAGGTAACTGCTTCATAAGACGCATTATAGGATACTAGATGGATATAGTAAAAAACTTTGTTTTTACGGGCTGTATTTTATTTTAGGGTTAGGTGGTTTTTTTGGGTAGATTGACCCGACTACTGCTCTATATGACCCATTACAGAGCGAGAACTGAGGGAGGCCCGAGACCGATATAAGGTAGAATATCCCTTCGTGAAGCTAAGTTTGAAGCTTGGTTGAGGCCATTACAGAGTCAGATTAGGGCTGTCGAGACTCCGCCCACAGATCATTAGTGAGACCGCTAATGACGCTTGCGGCACTGGGGGCTTTGCCGTTATCCACGGGATAGTTTAATTAATGGTACATGTACTTGTACGTCTCGAGAAGCAGATGCCCCTGCCCCCCTGCCATTACCCCCCTGCCATTACCCCCCGGCATTTAGTATATGTAGTCTATACATACATATATATTACATGCATTATATTTATAATTTATTTATAATATATATATATTATATTAATGTATTTGTTAGCTTGTATCTGGTGTACCTGTACTTCTGTTTGTAACACTCTGAAGTAGCTGCCACAAATAAGTAGGCCTACATTTAAATTAAATAATGGGCCAGTAGGTTGAAGCATCAAGCCAACATGTTTAACAGTATTACTGTTCGCCATATGGTTATTCCTACTATGCAAATTAAATAATTAGTGTTAACTTGCTCAATAATATTAACTTTTTATTTAGTTTAATTTCAGTTTACTTATTAGTTGACACAGCCTAATCTTTCCATGTCGTTGTCACGTGATATTCTGTCCCCTAAAGCATATCCTCCGGATGGAATAAACTGGTGTAGAGTATCCGGGGGATAAATAATAAATATAATACATGTAATATATATGTATATTGTATATAAATTAGGGCTGCGGATTTTAACTATTAATTAATCGATTAACCGACCTATTGCCGGAATAAACCATATGGCGAACAGTAATACTGTTAAACATTTGTGTGGAAAATTAAGCGATTATTTTTCATTTAAGATAAACGCTGCGGGAAAAGTCGAAGATGGCTAAATTATTATTGAAGAATTTTGTAGACAGAAGGTCTGACTACATTTCTCAGTTTGACAATTTGAACTTCAGTATGTCGAAGGATTGAAGGATTTTGCAGTTTATACAGTCTAAGCAGTTTTTCACGCTTTATATAACATGGATCATATTAATCGAATTTAATCGATTAATATGGATAAAATTTTTGGAGATTAATCGATTAAAATTATTTTAATCAGTACCAGCCTAATATAAATGAATAGACTATATATATTAAATGCCGGGGGTCAGTTACTTAGAGTGATATAAACAGAAGTGCAGGCACACAAGATACAAACTAACAAATATATTAATATATATATATATTATAAATAAATTATAAATATAATAATACATGTAATATATATGTATGTATAGACTATATATACTAAATGCCGGGGGTAATGGCAGGGGGGTAATGGCAGGGGGAAATATCCTCCGGGGGGTAATGGCAGGGGGTAATGGCAGCGGGTAATGTCAGGGGTAATGTCCTGCTCCCATACATACATATATATATATATATATATATATATATATATATATATATATATATATATATATATATATATATATAGGCCATTGTGACTGCGATCCAGAGTGTCATAACTATTGAGCGGAGCGAAAAAAGTTGTTTATAGATGAATTCTACTGCTGGGCAAAAGGTAAAATTTGGCTAGAGAAAGAAACATACAATATATTTTTTCTTTCAAATGATGTCTTCTTTCCTCTACCATTGATGCAATATTTCAAATTCTGAATTTTATCGTAAAAATTGCAAAGACCATTGGACTATGTGTTTTGTCACAGCAAAGTGTTGCTACTATGCATTGTATGCAATACTCTATATAACCATAATCATAAATTTTAATGGACCCAATATGAAACCTTAACTCAGGCTTGTCCAACCTACGGCCCGCGGGCCACAATCCGGCCCGCCGAGTGAGTTCATCCGGCCCGCCGAGCCTGTAGAAATATTGATTTTTTGTCTGTCTAAAATTGGGAACTTCATACAACGTTGCTAATTGGCCCGGTATTGAAAATTTCCTATAATTCTTTGTTTAACAAGACACCCGAAGTTTCAATGCTAACTCTGTGTTGCAATACTTACTGATGTTTTCTGCCTCAACTAACCATGGCAGAAGAGTCAGTAAGTGCAAACGAAAAGCAAAAATTGACTCCAAATGTAGACTTTAAAAAATTGTAGACCGAGGAAGGAATTTTTCGTCATTGAGAATTGTAATGGTGTTGTTTGCTTAATCTGTCAAGAGGGATATAGGCCTACTATTAAGAGGCTTTTCAAAATCTGTCCAATCCTGCACTTAGGTAAATTGCACTCTTTGGCAGTACATATTGTTGTGAACTTGTGCACAGATTTTGTCCTCAATGGCAAACTTTAAAAAAAACTCAGTCCTATGCGTCTAATTTTTAAATCGTTGATGAAATTTTTTCTTCGGTCCCCGAGGTCTTAGAAAAATGGCAATTGTCAAATATCCTATAGGCTAGAGTACAACAATTATTTTACAAAAAATAACTGCTCGCACATCAATCTGAATGGCTGGATTTTTACATTAGTCGACGTCAATAGTTTTTGGAATATTTGTCATCAGTCTGAATATGCAGTAACGACTTAACATGAGCCAGTGTGTGCAGTATTAACGTTTCGTGTTGAAGGTTGGCATAATCGTTCTGGCAATGTTTCTTGTTCCTATGAAGCCGTCTCGGGCTTTTTGTCCGACAACCGCCTAAGATTGTACTGTATTGTATTGTATTGTATTTGAACACTTGTTATAGCGCCCCTTCGAGATTCCTATTCAGAGGCGCTCCCGACTACTGCGCGGACGCTGAATCGGAGTTTCAATGCCACCGCGCATGAGCAATTGCGTTGAAGGACTTGCCCAGGGTCCCTACGCGGCGGCTTTTGAGGTGGATTCGAACCCGCAACCCTCCAGCTGCAAGGCACCGAACATACCCCTACACCACCGCGCCCTGCAGATGCATCGGGGACAGCTTTCACGCATCTTTCCACTGCCTGCGTATGGGAGAGGATGTCGCGGAAACGTGGAAAATCAATGACAGGTGCTTCACTACTGCGAACAAATCTTTCCAATTCAATATCAGATATCGACTTTGTAGACATAGCTGGATTTTCTCATTTTTCTGTTACAGTACATGACTGCCAGTCGATGAGCTCAATGTAGCCTGTAGCTTCAAAGTTCAAAGGCGGAATCTGGAAAATTCTGATTCTGCCATTGCCAGTGTTTGCATGCTCGAGCTCGTAATATGCGTCTGAAAATATGTTCCCTTACATAGGTCTGTCAATAACTCCCATAGGCTCACTCAAATATCAAGACTTCGGATTGTCATTCACAAGTGTTTTGCTCCGTCTTTGCATGAAGGCTTTCTATTTTATTGTAAACCAAATACATAAACTTTCATTATGATTTTATGAACTCTGTTGCAATATTCAGAGCATCGCATATTTCTTCAATACTGACTTAGAGACACAATACACGGTTAGCCAGTGTAATACAGCGAGAAATGACAAAGCGTTCCTGATCCACAATTTGACAGAGATTCGCCACAATGGCCACTTAACCGCAACGTAAATTCATATTATTGTTGATCGATGCACAAATCATGGATATCAAGAACAGGAAACGCGCACTCAATTTTTTTAAGTTGAGCCACTGGAAGTGGTTTCACACTTTGCCAACAGCTTGCCAACAGCTCCTGAGAAGCTTCTTGGTCCTGTGGTGTGAAATTCCATAATCCTGTTACATGTGGTGGGATACAGTATCACACCACATGCGATTTCAGCAACTGCTTTTCACCGTCGAAATAAATGCCAAAGGGCATCAACCCTTACAGTCATACTGGCATATCATGCCTGTGCAGAGCTTTGGTTCTTCTTTTGTTCTCTCCTAATATTGTTCCTGTCAATTACGTCGCTGCACTCATTAGGCGTTCCAATTCCATAATCCTGTATCACACCAGATGCGATTTCAGCAACTGCTCGATCTGATACGGAATATCGATGCGAAGCTTTGGCCACATTCTGCATGCAGCTCTGTCTCCGATGTGATGACATCGGACGACATTTTATGTATTCGTCGTTATCATTAATGCATTCAATATCTGATGATGAAGTGCTTCATGTGTGCAATCGTGGACTGCTGATGACGCAGAGAAAGATGCTGCAACAGAAGCTTGGGATTCGACTCTGTATGTCTCTTGTCGTTCACGTTTTCTGGCTATAAATCGCAGTTTTTTTATTCATTAGTGCATTTGCAGACGGACCATCAACTGGGACGATCATCATTTTCCGTTCTCTTCTTTGGTCATGTAGGAATAGTTATTCTGAAATAGGAACCATCTTAGATTTGTCGCAAGTGCATAACCAGAATTTCATGCACTTGCACGATGCTATGTCAAAAAAAAGCCATGGCCTCCTCTTTGAAGTCGCTTCATAACCTGCTAGAGAATATCGAACCCGTTTCAAATATTTTTCATTATGAAAGTGAATTAGCTGATTGTAGTCACAGTCTTAATGGAAGCTCGAAGCCATAATCTCTGATCTTAGTTGACAATGCATCAGATATTTAAGCAAAATTTGGTTCCTGTTTGCATATTGTTCCATTTTGGATATTATTTCACACTCTGAGTAGTGTTTAATCTTTCACGTTCTTTCACTGTTGATGCCGCTGTTCACTCTTACCTGTGGTGTTCCTTAAGGTTCTGTTATCTGTCCTCTAGTGTTTATTCTTTACACCTCCCACTCAGCAAACATATTTCCTCATTCTCTGTACAGTTGATCATCACCTCTACGCTGACATACATAACTATTTATTATATTTCTCCCCCCAGTCCCATCCAGATTCCCAAAATCACCATTTATCCAGATATCAGTCTGAATAACTGCCTACCTGCTATGCCTAAACTCAAAACAGAATTCATCATCATCATCATCATCATCATCATCATCATCATCATCATCATCATCATCATCATCATCATGGATTCATCAGCATCATCAGCATCATCATCATCATCATCATCATCATCATCATCATCATCATCATCATCATCATCATCATCATTTGATTCTGATTTGAACGTGTATTTCATGAATTTTTAACCGCTCGACGATGTTTAGTTGAAGAAAAAAGTAATGGGCTAGGCCTACATGGACGCTTGTCAAAGAATTTAAAAATTTTAAAACTTTCACCCGGTGATGGCAGGAGACACAAAGCAAAATTTAAAATATGCACGTTTCCCAAAGATTTAATTTTTTTTAAATTTCACCGCCGGCAGGGGGCAGAAGACACAGAGCAAAATTAATGAACGTTTCCCACAGATTTTTAAATAAAAAATCACCTCCAGTAGAGGGCAGAAGACACGGAGAAAAATTAATAATATGGACGTTTCCAAAAATATTTTTAATTTTAAAAATTTCACCCCCGGTAAAGGGCAGACGCAGGGCCGTATTAAGACTTCCGGGGGCCCTAAGCCAAGAGCCGAATTTAGACATCTGGGGCCCTAACCGCAAATGTGGGCGTCCGGAGGGGGAAGGGAGCATTTGCGCCCCCCGGTTTTGCAAATATTTTATCATCTTGGTTTTAACAATGAATGGCTATGATTTTCCAGTTTTATTTATTTTTATCCAAACTAGTCAAGATAAATAGGCAGGGAGCGAGTACTGATGGTGACGTGATAGGTTGCTTTCGGCACCCTCGTTAGTCCCCGTCCCAACAATTCAAAACTTTGACCCCTAAAAAGAATTCTTTGTCACCCTAAAGAAGTAAAGATTACTGTGGACGCCCACGATTATGTTCTGTTCTACTAAATTTAGGTAATTTTCACCCGCTTGCACCCGTTCACCGTGTTAACAATGTGTCAATACGGTCGACTCAGAGTGGGAAATATTAGAGTTTCGCTTTGAGCCTTTGACGTCTGCCGTCGGTCGCTAGGGGCCTCTGTACAGACATTTGAGTGTTAATCTGCAACTAGTGTCAGTATTCAGTAAGTAGTAACCAAAATTTACTAGCGCTAAATTGTTTAAAATTATACAAAATTAAGAATTTGCTACAACAATTTGATTTAATTTCTCAGGATTTGGGGCCCCCAAAACCTTGCGAGGCCCTAAGCCATGGCTTATTTGGCTTACGCCTTAATCCGGCACTGGGCAGACGACACAGCAAAATTAATGATAGGCCTATGGATCTTTCCCAAAGATTTTTAAATTCTAAATTTTTTAACTCCAGTAGACGGCAGAAGACACAAAGGAAAATTAAAAATATTTCGAATACTAGGCTACTTTAGAATAACATGCTGTCAACCTTTCATCACCGTTTGAAAACGTTTGCTGAATTTAATTTGTTTAAATAATTATATATTTTCGCTACACTGACTGACAGTGACACCAGGGCCGGCCTCAGGCACAGGCAAAGCAGGCAGTTGCCTGGGCCGCCAAAATCTAGGGGGCGCCATTTTGACCCCAAAAAATGTGTTTTAACAGTTTAATGTTTTTCACTTTTTTAGTCATTTTTTCAATCACAATGATTATTTTCGTTTGAATTCAAAACTAACCTACAATAATTATTGATTTCTTTGCATCTTTTCAAGTAATTCAATTTCAACACGGCAAAATTTTATTTTAATAATTAAAATTCGATTATTTCACTATTTCACGTCAGTCAATACTTTGTAGTCAGTGTTTGTGACCTTACCGTCCGTAAATCTGATGCTGTGTAGTGACATTTCGACTAAAATGCCAACAATTGAAGAAATATTGCATTACTAGATTGTTGCCCGTCCTAAGACGGTCAAGCTTTGCGAGCTCGGGCGAGCGATTTATGAGTCCGCGGGCAGCCTGCCCACCGGCCGCATGTTGGACAGCACGGTAATGGACTATCGTGTCATTGCACGCAAATTTGAATCTACGCGACGGTTAGCGCGTAGTGTGATAGCAGCGCCAACTACTGAAATGAAATGAGTCAGCATCTAGCTCTTGTATATTCTTGTAAGCAACATCCATGAGTGGCCATGTGCTTAGCGCGCATCAAAATAGCAGCGCCACCCACCGAAACAAAATGAGTTTTTTTATTGCGTAGCAAAGTTGACTTTACGACATTTCTCTTCGTTTATATCATTAATATACAAAATACAATATGCATCTTTCTTTGTTTGTTTACTGCCGAGCAGACATCGCAGTTGCAAAAATGTTTTTAATTATCAGTTGAAATCTGTACATTTACATTTAATAACAGTTTTCTTAATTATATCTAAATTGATTTATAGTTTTGACCTTATAAAATTAAAATTTTTATTTAAAAAATCGTATAAGCGTCGAAATTCATCGGGTGCTCAAAATTACAAGAAAAACAAGAAACCGAAGTTAACACCAGATAGCAAAAAAGATGACCTTCCATCTATTTCAACAAACGCGAAACGACTTTACTTTAGCTGTTAGTGTTATCGCCGAATCATCAGCTAGTAGTTCGTTTGTAATAGGCCCTATTCTAATCGGCCTATTGCATCTATGTGCTTAAATTGCTTGAAACCTGATGACGAAAAACTACACACCAAAAAATTTCTGATTACTTCAACAATTCATTTTTTAATACATTTTTTTGTTTTTTTCTGTAATTCGAATTTTTCGGTAATTCGAAGTGCTTTTGCTTTTACCATTGCCCAAAAATCATATAGGCCTATTATACAGGGTTGAGTATACTAATAATAAATAACTCAGTGGAAAGTAATGTTCTGTCTGGTTCATCATTGGGTAATGACCTGGGTTGGACCGTGGAGTGTCGATCACAGAGCGCCAAATTTATGCTTTGCCTGGGGCGCCATTTGGGCTAAGGCCGGCCCTGAGTGACACACAAAGGCTACAGTCAAACACGATCTATCAAATTGTCACTAATCGCACATCCTTCTCTGTAATTAAAATATCTATTGTCGCTTTTTAAAACAATAGCGTCGTCGAACTTGGCTGAAACGGATAAGTTACATTGCACTGAATAATCTACACAAAAATAACACCGAACATGAGATGGAATTTTCTATAGGGTCTAATTGTATCAAGTAAAGACACAGTTCACAGTCACAGGATGAAACCTATCTCCCTGAAACCGGCGTAGATAAACTAATATTATTTTCTTTATCTTATCCTACTCGCTTGCGTCGCCACGGGGCAAGGTGTCAGCTGCTCCATTCCTGCTCAGGCTGGGTCGTGGGATTCATGCAAATTCAGTGAGCTTTTTGGGGTACCCCATGTATTTTGTGGTTTTGGCATCTTTTTCCATAAGTGTTGATCATCACCCAATTGCAGATACTAACTGGAGAGTGACTCGAGTCGCACGCGAGTCTGCGTGAGGCACTAGCGTTCAGGATATTGTCGGACAGGGTTATGATGGTGGAAACAACAGTCATGCGTGGTACCTCAAACGGTGTGCAAAGCACACCGGCTGAAACAAGCAGCTGAACGGAGTGGAGCTATTTACGGTACTCACTGTTTTTGCGCATAATTTGAAACGGGCGCTGTCACTCTAATCCAATCTAATCTAATCTACACTGATCTGTTTTTCGGGTATGTCTGCTCTAGTCTAGCCTATTATAATCTGACCTGGTCTTGCATGGGTGTGTCTGGCCTAGTCTAATCTAATCTATTCTCACCTGGTCTTGTATGGATGTGTTTGGCCTAGTCTAATCTAATCTATTCTCACCTGGTCTTGTATGGATGTGTTTGGCCTAGTCTAATCTAATCTATTCTCACCTGGTCTTGCATGGGTGTGTCTGGCCTAGTCTAATCTAATCTATTCTCACCTGGTCTTGTATGGATGTGTTTGGCCTAGTCTAATCTAATCTATTCTCACCTGGTCTTGTATGGATGTGTTTGGCCTAGTCTAATCTAATCTATTCTCACCTGGTCTTGTATGGATGTGTTTGGCCTAGTCTAATCTAATCTATTCTCATCTGGTCTTGTATGGATGTGTTTGGCCTAGTCTAATCTAATCTATTCTCACCTGGTCTTGCATGGGTGTGTTTGGCCTAGACTAATCTAATCTATTCTCATCTGGTCTTGTATGGATGTGTTTGGCCTAGTCTAATCTAATCTATTCTCATCTGGTCTTGTATGGGTGTGTTTGGCCTAGACTAATCTAATCTATTCTCACCTGGTCTTGTATGGATGTGTTTGGCCTAGTCTAATCTAATCTATTCTCACCTGGTCTTGTATGGATGTGTTTGGCCTAGTCTAATCTAATCTATTCTCACCTGGTCTTGCATGGATGTGTTTGGCCTAGTCTAATCTAATCTATTCTCATCTGGTCTTGTATGGATGTGTTTGGCCTAGTCTAATCTAATCTATTCTCATCTGGTCTTGTATGGATGTGTTTGGCCTAGTCTAATCTAATCTATTCTCACCTGGTCTTGTATGGATGTGTTTGGCCTAGTCTAATCTAATCTATTCTCACCTGGTCTTGTATGGATGTGTTTGGCCTAGTCTAATCTAATCTATTCTCACCTGGTCTTGCATGGGTGTGTTTGGCCTAGTCTAATCTAATCTATGTTCTCACCTGGTCTTGTATGGATGTGTTTGGCCTAGTCTAATCTAATCTATTCTCACCTGGTCTTGCATGGATGTGTTTGGCCTAGTCTAATCTAATCTATTCTCATCTGGTCTTGTATGGATGTGTTTGGCCTAGTCTAATCTAATCTATTCTCATCTGGTCTTGTATGGATGTGTTTGGCCTAGTCTAATCTAATCTATTCTCATCTGGTCTTGTATGGATGTGTTTGGCCTAGTCTAATCTAATCTATTCTCATCTGGTCTTGTATGGATGTGTTTGGCCTAGACTAATCTAATCTATTCTCACCTGGTCTTGTATGGATGTGTTTGGCCTAGTCTAATCTAATCTATTCTCATCTGGTCTTGTATGGATGTGTTTGGCTCAGTCTAATCTAATCTATTCTCACCTGGTCTTGCATGGGTGTGTTTGGCCTAGACTAATCTAATCTATTCTCATCTGGTCTTGTATGGATGTGTTTGGCCTAGTCTAATCTAATCTATTCTCATCTGGTCTTGTATGGGTGTGTTTGGCCTAGACTAATCTAATCTATTCTCACCTGGTCTTGTATGGATGTGTTTGGCCTAGTCTAATCTAATCTATTCTCACCTGGTCTTGTATGGATGTGTTTGGCCTAGTCTAATCTAATCTATTCTCACCTGGTCTTGCATGGATGTGTTTGGCCTAGTCTAATCTAATCTATTCTCATCTGGTCTTGTATGGATGTGTTTGGCCTAGTCTAATCTAATCTATTCTCATCTGGTCTTGTATGGATGTGTTTGGCCTAGTCTAATCTAATCTATGTTCTCACCTGGTCTTGTATGGATGTGTTTGGCCTAGTCTAATCTAATCTATTCTCACCTGGTCTTGCATGGATGTGTTTGGCCTAGTCTAATCTAATCTATTCTCACCTGGTCTTGCATGGGTGCATAGTTGTTAAAAACGATCAAATCAAAATAAAAAACGGACGTCGTTTTATTGAAAAAATAAAAAAACGGAAAAAACGAGATAAAAAACGGAAAAGAAAATAATTTGACTTTTCTACATCTTTTACTGCATTTTAAAAATTAAAACCTTGTTTACACAATTTTATTTTAATTAGCAAATATCATAACTTTATTAGTAATCATCAAGTAACAGTAATCTACAACAATTATTTTCTTTTTCATTTATAAGATTTAGTTGGTTTAAAAAGAATTCGAGAAATTAAAATATTGAAATCTTTTCAAATTAAAATTGTATACATAAGTCCATATCAATCATAAGCAACTAAAAACTAAACTTTGCAAGTATAGAATGTAGCCTACTTAATTAAAAAGTAGGTCTACTTACAATTCTGGCTTATATAAGAACTTGATATGGATGCATATCCGTCAGTTTATCAGTCAATCAAGATTACTGTACAAAGACAACATTTCGCATTTTGGATAACTTAGAAATTCAAACAACTTTTATAAATTTTTATTTCCTGTAGCTGTTTATTTCAACTGATGACACTAAAATAATAGTGACGTAAATTAGATGAATCCTTGAAGGACGGAGACAACGTATGGGATATCAGAAAAAATAAAAAATTAAACAAATAGTAACAGACAGTTAATAAATAAATAAAGTTACATAAAAAAGTAAAAAACGTCAAAAACGAGACGAGAAATAAAAAACGAAAAAAACGTTTTGGGAGGAAAAATAAAAAACGATCAACGTTTTTTACAACTATCGCATGGGTGTGTTTGGCCTAGTCTAATCTAATCTATGTTCTCAAACTGGTCTTGTATGGATGTGTTTGGCCTAGTCTAATCTAATTTATTCTCACCTGGTCTTGCATGGATGTGTTTGGCCTAGTCTAATCTAATCTATTCTCATCTGGTCTTGTATGGATGTGTTTGGCCTAGTCTAATCTAATCTATTCTCACCTGGTCTTGTATGGATGTGTTTGGCCTAGTCTAATCTAATCTATTCTCACCTGGTCTTGTATGGATGTGTTTGGCCTTGTCTAATCTAATCTAATCTGCTTTAGTCTGTTTTGACCCCTGGTCTGGTCTAATCTCATCCAATCTTATCTTATCTGTTTTTGTGGGTCCCTCTGGTGCAGCGTAGTCTTATCTAAATGATCTGACATCTTCTGATCTATTCTAATGAATCTAATCCAATCTACTCTATGGTAGTATAATTTAATCTGACCTTAAACAAGATTTATGTTTAAGTTTCATTGATGAAATTTATTTCATAATTGTCAGTTATATTGTAAATTTATATTACAAATAATATAAATTTAAATCATGATTAACGACGAAATCATGGTTAGCAGGCTACTATGTGTTCGCGATTAACGCGTAGGCTATATCTTGGTTTGATGTCTAACATTCAGCAGAAATTTTAATCAATCAATCAATCAAATCAATCAATCAAAACTCTTTTATTGAAGCCATGTCAAATAAAAATCGTAATATTTAACATCGTAGCACACACGTAATAAACGTCTTCAAGATACATGCAGTTTTGTTCGGAATCTAGTAATAACACAAACAAGTGACGATTTCATAGAAAAAATTAGGATCTGGTTTAATGAGACACTAATGTCGCCAGATGGGTTCTAAACTAATTTATGTGTTCTAGTGAGGCTCATACTTTAAGCAACTGCGTTACTTTTTACCTTTATAGGGGTAACAGTTAGTCTGGTTCATTGAAAAGTAAAGTAAGTAACCTTTATTTGCATCTGACAAGCGCGCACATGCATTACTTTGAATGAAACGATTACATACATGTCTGAAATAGATTACAACTGGAGAAGATTATATAGAAATGCAACCGCAACTAAATACTACTGATGATATATCGATTAAATTAACAAGGCTATTTCTAAACAGTTTGCACTGAACAATATATATAGTTAGATGATTCAATGTAATAATTATGCTGAATATATATTGCTGTGACAGCATTAGCATTAACGACTACCAAGCAAAACAACAAGAGTGTCCTTCCGCGACTTTTCTGCTGCGCGTGTCGGCCACCTTGCGCTTGGACTCAGTCCTGGAAGAGGAGGGATCCGGAGAACGCGGTATACATGTTTCCGTAGACGTATGATGCTCCACTGAGTAGCTGCAGCCAGACCTGGTCGCCAGCCTCCAACGATAGAATGGCCACGTTGGAGGACGTTGCCCAGTTTGGGTTGCTCTCGGCCCAGACAGTCATTATCCATGCTCCGTTCTTCACCACATTGACGGCCGCCTACAGAAAAGGCGGTGAAGAGGACGATGACAAAGAAGATGTAAGGTGAAGAAGAACACGCGAAGAGGAGTATGAAGGAACAAGATAATTATATACAGAACGTAAAAAGGAATATGGAAGTGAGACGGCCCGGAATCAACCGGTTAAACGAACTTTATAGAAATTTATTATTAACAAGGTAGCAGCAAGAAAACACGTAAAATAGCTGGAACTCTCGTAACGTGGTGGCTGCCGGTTAGGCGCCCATCCTAATATCACGATATGTATGGTAATGCCATGTATGGTAATCCTTGTGTATACCTCAGGATCTTGTTGTGTTTTTTTTGCAAGAAATAGGAATGTTAACTGCACTGAGTCCATTGATACAATCTTCTTAACCATCTTCGAAAGAAGTTAGAATATAAACTGGACAATAGTTGGCCAAGTCATCAGTATTCCGTCCTTGACGTTTGAGTCTAGGCAAAATTATCTCCCGCTTTAGGGATTCCGGAAGGTATCCCTCAGACTAAGCGAAATGGGAGCAATCAACATGACTCGAGGATGACGAAAGCACCAGTTTACGAAGCTCTTCCGGTGAAATGCATGGTTTGTAACTAGACATCCTACATTCGGTCAGACGGGTTGGAATTAAAAAACATTGATTATTTCCAGTCAGTAAAATTAAATTTGATGTTAAATTAAATTATCTCCTAGAATTGGAGTTTAACTATGTCGGCACTAATGGCCTCTGGTCCATTTAGTAGATTGGAAAAAAGATTTTACTTAGATGCCTTGCTAGGAAGAAGCGAAATTTTTCAAGGATTTGTGATAGACTATTTTACCACCTTCTGTCCTGTCTGTGCTGAGATGGTGACGTTGAATTGGTAAGTTGCTTTGACAGGGGCCGTGAATCGACCGGAGCTGAGGGAATAGGCTGAACCGACGTTTGTTACCAATTTGTCGAAGACGAGGTCGCTGTTCTGGCTGACTGGACCGAGGTGATTCGATTGACCCGCGAAGAACGCCACCTTCTTGTCGTTCCTCGGTTCGCACTCTGACAGCAAAGAATCACACAGGCAATTAGCTAATGTGATTGCGTTAGAGTAACATAAGGTAGGCCTAAAGATGACAAGCGGCAAAGGTTGTCGGGTGTAGGTGATCAGAGAAAAGTATACTGAGGTATAAGGTTAAGATAGCAAGGTCAAGGCAATAAAGTCAAAGTGATCTAAAGCCATTTCGATCAGGTTAAGATGATAACGTAAAGATAGCAGGGTTCAAGGTAATTAGGTTAAGGTAATAATTATTATTGAGGTTAAAGTGATAGATACTAATTGCTGAACGAATGGATGAACGGATGGCAGCGTGATTGAATGAATAAATGAACGATTAAAAATTATATAGTTTGCTCTTTAACTCTGGATTACTAAATGCTATGCTATTATAGTCTTACTATTTAGAAACGATTTTCAAATGCGCAACTGTCAGAGGCCAACAACCTTTTTTACCATAACAAAACTGCACATGTGGTGATCAATCGGACCCTATGGCGGGGCCAAAAACGTAGCCCAGGGGAGAGGGCAAAGAGGAGGGTTAACAAACACCCCGTAACATAATATAAAGTAGCATTACACAATGCATGACATGTATCAAATCACAATGTACCATAGCGCAACATTGCATTTTATTCCTTAAAGTGCCATAACCTAGCATAGCGTACCATCACAGGGTATGGAGATATTATTATAGTGTTCTGCTAGTTAGTATCCACTGATGAAGATTATGATAACAATTCTTGTAGTTGTTGTGTGGTTTAATGACAAGTTTCCAAACTAGCTGTGCAAGTTAAGTCTTCATTGACTGAACAGCTTACCTACATGTATGCAGGTTGTACCAGGACAATTGACAGCTAAGCGAAATAATATTTAAGGGTTGGCCTTTACTCTGATTCGTTTAACTTCCAGGCTGTTAGGAAACCGCTTACATAAACTGCCCAGTATTTTTCTGGGAGTGGTTCTTGTTGGTTTCCCTAGCGGGATTGACTATCCATTGGGGCTGAAAGTCGAGGTATGAACTGGTGAACACTATAGATTATTCTTATTGAAAATTTATATTGAATATCAAGCTTAATATTATTGGTCTCTGAAATTACTATTAACGATACACTTATGTGCAGATAATTATTTAACTTCGTGATAAGTCTTTTTATTGTCACTATTATTATTCTTATTAATATCTTTATTGTTTCATTATCATCATGCATGCTATACTGTGAAATTGTGTTGCATATATGATTGTTGTTTAATTAAACACTTTAATAACTATCAGGCCATTCGCCTTCTGTGAGCCAGAGTAAACTTTGAATAGAGATTTTCCCATAGACTAGAGCCATCCACTGGCTGGACGATAATACTATAACGTAGCATTACGTTCCATAATGCCCTCAAGGACAAACGCGCAGCCGGCCGGGCTCGTCAGAGTCTCAGGACCCGTCGACCGGACTCTTACGCTCTTTGAGCGCCTAGACTGGTCTAAATGCAAATCATCTGATGGGTCGAAGAGAATGCGTCCTTTAAGACATATCAAATCTGATTAACAAATGGTGGCTAATAGGCAGAGGCGATGCAACAGTATTTGCATCAGGATTCAAATCGACATCGGCATTTATATAGAATAAAATAAATAAGTATTGAATCATCTTTCAATGATTAGTGACATAGAATAGTCTGCAACTGTTGGAATTGTTAATAATGTTTTGTGTTTATCGTTCATTTAATATAGCTGACATACAGTCATTTTTATTAATTTTAGTTTGCATGGCCATTAAATACGTCATAATTAAATTCATGCCTGTGGGAGCATGCAAACTTGGATGGAGTAAAAAAACAAAAATTCTAGAACCTATTACAATAAGCGTATAACATTTTTAAAATTTATTAAAATTTCTATAAATTCCACATTTTTTTAAATTGTAAAATTTTAAAACGTGTTGGGGCAAATCTTAGAGAACGAATTGTAAAGAAATATTTGGCTTGATAACTAACTGCAGCAATAGGCAATGAGTTATCACTATTATGTTCAGTTTCTAGAATTTTTTCCACTCCATCCTAGTTTGCATGCTCCCACAGGCATACAGCTACAAACCATGCTTTATGTTTTAAGTGAACCACATACCTGTGCATGCGGAGCTGTGGATGCTCCCGGTAGATGGCGTCACTATAATTTTCATAACGAAATCTAAAACGAAAACGATATTAATTAGGTATTTGTCAACAAAACGGTTTCAAAACGAAGGCTCGCTCCTATGCTAATGACCTCATCGTCAGTCAAAAGGACAACGAAAAATGAAACAATAGAATATTTTAAGCTAAAACTGTAAAACGAAAATAAGACGGCGTTGAACGAAATATGAACCAGAACGATTAAAAAAATCTGGCACGAAATCATGAAAGTGGTTAAGACTTGACTGAGCATTTCAAAGACGCTGCCTGATGCCGCGAC
This sequence comes from Aporrectodea caliginosa, assembly GCA_020284085.1. Lineage (NCBI taxonomy): Eukaryota > Metazoa > Annelida > Clitellata > Crassiclitellata > Lumbricidae > Aporrectodea > Aporrectodea caliginosa. Next base: position 3,039,762 of record JACEVL010000084.1, on the reverse strand, counting down.
ATCAATATCCACTCCCACAGCTATACCAGTCCTGCAACATCAAGATATCTTTAATACTAGAGTGCGGGGTAAAGAATAGAATGATCCAGCTGCTAATGACATCTGCCGCAGACACCTTGGCGCAGTTAATCAATGCAGAAAAGATGCCGATGATCGCAACAGTAATCGGGAAGCCACCATTCTCCACATGATCGCTAACCCTTTGACGTTACGTTACTATGGCCAAAAAGACTACTCATGACAACGACACAGTGACTATAATTGATGTCGTTAAGCCGTTAAAGCTGATCCAACCAACAGCGCCAATATGATGTCTTGCTGTCAGTGGCTTAAGTTTTCTCAAACAGCATCTCATATTTACATATTTTTGACAATTTTTATTAGGCAAATTTAGTTCCTATTTAGCATCTTAATATTGGGGTCAAAATGACCCCAGTGGTATTCAGTGTTGCAAATCGTTATGAGCGCCATCTGGTGAGATAAATGATAAAAAAAATATAGAATCTTACAAAGAATGGCTGCATGCATAAAGTCAGAAGAAAAAATCATAACAATTCTTCAAGTTATGTGGAAGTGGTGAGGAACGGAAAATCGTTTGGCGTCATTTTGACCCCAGTGGTAGTTCCTGGGTTGAAATATTATGTTAAACTGAAACTAGAACTATAACTAAACTTAAGTCATTGCTACAAACAGAATTAAAACTGAAACTAAAACTATAATGATTTGGACAATAAAAAATTGAACTAAAACTAAACTGCTTTCGATTTTGAAAACTTAGATTTAAACTTAGACTTAATAAAACTAAATAACAATTTTCCTGAACTTTTCTAACTCTGGCTCGCATGGACTTTTCTGCAACCTTAGCCCTGGTGGGACAGCCCGACATGGCGTCTTAAACGACCTTACTTGCCGTTGCATCTCTTGTGCAGGTTTCCCTGCCATTAATTATGGAGCCGTCTCTCTCAAACCGATGGCAAGAGACCGGACGGTTTTAGTTTAATTCCCTCCCGCTTCGGGCATAGTCTAATATGGGACGCTACGGTGACAGACACTTGTACTTCATGCTTGCCAATAACTTCAGTTACGGTTGGCGCTGCGGTGGAACTGGCAGTTGCTAGAAAATACGTTAAATACAGCTCACGCCTGGAAACATACAGTGCTGCTAGGGTTATAAAATGCCTTGTTTGCCTCAATTAATTTTACTATATGAATTTACTATAAGTGAGTCAATTAGCGACATTAGATGTAATTTATGTAGCGCCGGTCTGAGAATATCAACGGTCAATTAGCATCTAGCGACGAAGAAATCAAACGTCCTACTTGTATGGGCTTCACACTGGTGCGTCATTCTTCCTGTATTCAGTTGTTTCGGCTCCAAGTCTCCACAAAACCTCACCCGTTTTTCCAGTCGTCCACCTTCTGACCAATAGGCTAACTCTCGGACTACGAGAACTTCGCCGCCTTTTGTACGAGAAACAACCAGATCAATTAAGCCATACTGTCCGTTCGAAGAATGTGATAAGAGCCAGACATTTTTTTATTGACGTCTTATACGTGGGCGATCGCATTCGCAGAATTATGTTGTCAGCGCCTGATGTGAAATGTGAAATATGTGTAATACAAAGTGGGTGACCTGTTTATTGGAACCATTATGTTTCTAAGGAACATATGGTTCCGATAAACAGGTCACCCTCTCTTTCTCTTCCTCTTTCTCTCTCTCTCTGTCTCTCTCTCTGTCTGTCTCTCTGTCTGTCTGTTTGTCTCTCTCTCTGATCACGCACGCGGGTGCTCGCACGCTGGGGCCAACCAAACTGCGATGCTAGAGCTGGGGCCAACCAAACTGCAAATTTTAAATCTAAAGATGCTAAATAAAGAATATTATTAATTTTAAATAATCAAAATAGGTTATCCTCGTATTTTCTTTGTTTGATTGGTGACCTATACAAAGGAGCTCTTGTACACTGACACCAGTCAAGGATCCCTGTATTATTACACGAGACAGAAAGTTGAGCATGTCTTCTCAAGTTTCCGTTACGTGAGCAGGCCCGTGCATTCCTCCATTACTGTATAACAGTCATGTTGGACTCAGTTTTACCTAAGCTATTCTCAATTTCTCAGGCTGCATCTGAAAGTATGAATCTGTATTTAGTCAAAAGTATATGCTCGAATTTAGCGTGATTCCATTCTTTTGGATAATTTGTAGAAGAATATTATTCTTATGTCACGATCATTCTTGCTTCATTTTTCAGTGGTGTATTGAAGAACTATACGTTAATGTTACACTTCACTGTGTAAATTTACCTCGATTCTGTTGGATAATCTATGGTAGAACTGTAGACAACTGCTGGATTATAATGGTTATTTTAAATGGTCTATAAATATGCATTGTTTGTCTGCATAAGTGGATGTCGTGATTGCCCTGGTATTGGAGAGATTTTGCCAGCTCTCCTCAGAACTGGGAGGATTTTAAAACGCCAGGATTGACACGCGGGACATTCTTAGCATTGCGTCACACTGGCACTAGCTTTGGTGGACTGTAGCCTATGCGTCTTATCTGATTGACCACCTTGGCTTTAACTATGTCCTCCTTGGTCACCGATAATCTGACGCTCTAGCATCGCAGTTTGGTTGGTTTCATCAACTGGGGCCAACTACTATATATCCGTGAGACAAGACTGCTTGAAGGAGACAGAAAAATCCGTGCCTTGTCTTTGTTCAAGTCTTCTGGCTTTCTCTTAACGAAATTGTTCATAGGCCTACTATTAGATTTAATATATCAAAGATATTAAATTCAAATAATTCGGCCGAAGACTGTACAGGCGATGCACTGGATGAATCTTTGCAACGTCTGAGATTGTCATCTTCCAGTGATGCAAACACCACCACATAACCCCTGTTCTGAAATCACTTCATTGGCTTAAAGTCCCTCAGCGCATTCATTACAAAATAGTATCTCTTTACCTACAATGCCCTTCAAGCGTCAGAAACCCTCTAACATTCGCCAGCTATTCACCATCCAACAGCCTGGGTCTACTCGCTCATCATCATACCTTTCTCTATCCCGGCCTCCAGTCTCATCCTCTCTGAAATTCTGCAACCGCTCCTTAGTCTATGCTGCACCAGCTCTTTGGAACGGACTCCCAAAAGACCTCCGCCAGTTTGCTCATCCTCCTATCTCGCCTCTTAGCTCCCTCTTATCTCGCCTCTTAACTCAACCTCTTATCCTCTTGCACTCTCCTCTTCTGCTTTCCACTCACGACTGAAAACCGAACTCTTCAAGATATCCTATTCTGATTCTACTCCTTCGCCACCACACGACCACCATCATCACCGATTGCCACCGTAGTACCATGCTGTCTCCTCCGCTTGACCTCCCCGGATATTGACCTGGCACTGAAACGAATAGAGGGGTTTGGCTATTGCGGACATGATAAGTGGATAAGCTGGTCTCCCTGACGTGGCTTTTTGGGCGCTGAAAATTTTCGAAGATTTACATTACATTACATTACATTACATTACATTACATTACACTACATTACATTACATTACATGCAGTTTATGTTAAATTTATGTAAGTGGTGCAATGGCAAGATCGGTGGTAAACACCACATATGCGGCTATACTGCAAATAGGAACTAGTCGAACAGGACGCTAGGCATTCTGTTCAATTGGAAGAAGATTGCATTTTCAACCATGATGGAGTAACTGAATGTTTATATGATGCTTATCGCAGTGGACTAGCAAAGTTTAGTGAATATACATTCATGTTTGTAGTTCACTGCTGGTGAGTGCTTGAAGAGATCAGTGCGTGTTCGCCTTTGAATGCTCGAATGCAGGCGACTCACTGTTTCTGAAAATGCATGCGATCACTGCTTCTTAACATTGATTCCTTAAGACAATACATCCAATTGTTAGTGAAAACTATCCTTTCAAAGACCGTGATCTAAAATCACTTCTTATACAGCGACTGTTTAATTGCTTTGCAAGAAGTGCGCAGTAAAAAGTTTGCGAGTCAGGCTAACCAAAGTAATCAATGCGTAGAAAAATGGCAAAACGTTCTAGTGCTTCACACCAGTGAATTTAAATATTAAATCTCCTCTGACAAATTTCTGTCCAGATACATTCATATAGTAGGCCTAACTCTACATTTTATCATATTCTGCTTTCTTCTTCTGAAAATTGCCACAAATAGCCTAACTTTTCATCAGCGTCTTTCATATCTACATTAGGAATTTGTTTTTCTCATCTAATGTATTTGTTCACGAAATCCATTGGAAATGGATTAATCTACTTTATAAATCAGGCAGTAATGGGAATATTGACAAGCCAACAGAACGAAGCATCTGCTATGAGCCGGATATGTTTTTATTGGCTGATCCGTTATAATATACGGGGACGTTCGCATTCGAGGAATTATGTTCTCGGCACGTGATCACACGTCTGTCGAGACTGAAATACATAGGTATCTAAACAATAAATAATATAAATGTTCATTTGCATAGACACGGAATTACATGTATGCTCTCGGCAGGTGGTCACACGTCTGGTGAAGCATCTGCTATGAGTCAGATGTTTTTATTGGCTGATCTTTTATAATATAGGCCTACTTGGACGATCGCATTCGAGGAATTATCCGCATTAAGTTCACGTGATCACACGTCTGTCGAAGCCTATGTTAAGAGCCTGAAATATATAGACAGCCTATAATATCCGTATAATATATAATTGTGCATTTACACATATAATGAATCCTTGATTCTGCCAGGTGCGTGTGATGGTAATCACCCCTCCTCCTAGTGAAGCCTTGAATTTCAATTAAAGACACCAATTCAGAGTTAACGTTATTTGTTTAACGTTAATTGGATGATAATATCATGACACTTACCAGGCTCGACAAATTCTCTAGCCAAGATAGCTCCAAGGAGGCAGAAAGGGAGGCAGGGAGGTAGGGAGGCGGGAGGGAGGGAGGGAGGAGGGGAGGGAGATTCGCTGAAAAATTCTTGGCAACAAAAGACATTTTTTGTTGTTGACCTGTGAATACGTGGCGATATCAAGATTCAGAAGAAAACTTGAATCTTTTTGGATTCATAAACAGGACTAGACCTACTGCTAGCAGAAATAGCAGATATACAAATTACGTTATTAGATATAATCTCAAATTTTACAGCAAGGGTATTATATTAAAGGCTATTCTTAAAGTTATTATCTCTATATTATCATGAGCAATAACATCAATAAAATGATACAGGAGAAGTTATTGGTTATTACGGCTATCGTTTCCATAGTTCCATCGACCAGTATGATTCTTCTTACAGATTTTATTTTAGCTACCGCTACAATTAGAGTTAATGGGTTTGTCATCAGTTACATATACAGTTATAGTTGGTTTTAAGTTTTAGCTATACCTATTATAGTTATAGTTATTGAATTTTTGTTACTTTAGTTACTACTTACAGCCCTGTATGTTATTGTTAATTTAAAAGTAATATATTTCTGCTGAAACTACTAAACTTGTTTTAGACAGTCATTTTGTCATTTTTTGTGTCACCAAAGGAAGACATTACCCGGTGCGGTCCGCACTAGCGTGGTCCAAGATTACATGTAAAAAAATTTTTTCTTTAATAATGCTGCTCCACAAGGCTGCCCTTATTCCATATGGTTGTAGGTATCCTCATGCAAAATTTGAACTGAATTGGAACTTGTTTAGAGGTACCAACCAAATAGCACCTCAAATACGAATGTTCGAGTTTTGGCTTTCGAATTATAAAGGATTCTCACTTTACATCTTGACATTGCACAATAATTATTTACCTATTGGGTAGATTTGCAGTGACTATGGACTGTTTCCTGAATCTGATTTTGATGTTTAATGTTTTGTATATTCATGATTAATTAGCAGTAAAATATTCAGTCACCAGATGGTGACTGTGTTGGCAATCATAATAATAATTATGTTCCAATAGACACAGCTACACAACGACAAAATATTTCAAGTATTGCAATTAGTTTAAATAATTACTATTTTTGAACTTAGATTTAAGTACACAATTTAATCAACTGTAATTTAAACAACAAAAACCTTGCTAGAAGCTACCACATTGTAGTTAACAGTAAAAATTATAAATGAAACAATTATTGGTAAATTCGACGTATTAAAACTCTAAAAGAAATAAATGTGCAAATTTTATGAAGGTGTAGCTGTCTTATTCATTTATTAGTAATATCTATGATACTGATCTTGATGCGTAAGCAGTGTATGAACTAAGATCACATAACTAGCCTAAATATATTTTTTCATGTGCCATTGTGCCTTTGCAATAAGTATTGAGAAGATTTTACATTAATGACATAACTGACTGAGCGACTGTTCTAAATAGGCCCTAATGCAATACATAATTATATTTCAATTATTCTAGTTAATAGTTATTTTAAAAAGTAGTTTTAAATATTTAGATTCTATAATTTTTTTATTTTATATTTAGATAAAATTATGTTTGATAGTCATGGCATTAGCAATGACCGAGAGTTCGCCACTAGCATGGCTAGCAGGGAAACCTGAAATGGATATACAGGCTCGCAAAGAAAAGGTCAGACTGTCAAGGTCGTCAATGATTGTGCAGAAAGATTGTGCAGAAAGAGGGTTTGCACTTATCCAATTACATAATGCAGCCTTGACAAAGGATGAAACTCAAAAGCAATATCTATTGCAGCCAATGTCCAACCTCCGAAGAGAATTTACATTCTCAATGTAAGGAGATCTCAGTCTAAAATTTTAAGAACAATAAAGAACATCTAAAATTTTTCATTTTATGATTCAATTTTTTAAGACTGTCATTGATTCGACATTAGTTTAATAGCTTTAATAGACAGATTCTCATTTTTCATGACAATATCTGTTTAAAGCTGATAATTGTACTCGATGTACTGTCGAAAGGCGATTTTTTTAATTTTTCGATGTTTAATTAAAAGTTGCAGAAAGTTGGTACCAGTAAACAGTGTTCAATTTTGTTCAAACTTGGCAAGTAAATCACTAATAGCATATGGAACAAGGGCAGCCTTGTGGAGGATTGAATTTCCAAACTTTATATTTTTGGACCACACTAGTCCGCACCCTAGCACCCTTGCCTATATATAGTGACGCTATCAAATACCTTTTGAATAAAAATCGAATGCATCATTCAACCATGGATTATATTCGCACAATAAATATATTTTGAGGAGACACGGAACATCGTTCCTCCCAGTGATTTCTGAACTCAACGCAAATTTTTCGTCATAGACGCAGTTTGGATCCCATTCCTGCCACCTCGTACAACTACAAGGTATTGTCTTTCATGGCTGGAGTTTCCACCCAGGATTTGTTCTTTGCCGACTAGCCAAAGCCATTCTCGAACTTACCTCAGCCTTGATGGAAGCCAAACTGTTTCCGTCACCGTCGATAGGTAGAAACCATCCTTATTAAGACTTACAGTAACGGTATAATAGTCAAGCTGGTCTCCTGATATCAAGTCTAAATCACATATGAGCAGTTTCTTGAAATGTTGCTATAGAAATGCGAAGCTGTTATCACGATTAAATGTGATGCGTTCTGAGAAAAGGGACCACAAGTCTCAAATGGAGTTAAGCAGTGATTCATAATCCTGGGTAATTTCTGATTAAAATGCAGAAAAAATGAACTTGATAGCTTCATCCAAAGTATTTTTTTAACTTATTTAGAACAGAACATGCGCAAATGACAGTTCTCGGATATTTCAGTTTAAACTTTCTGCTGAAAAAATGAGAAATTACACAACATTTTACTACATAATTCGTTACGAAATAGGAATTAAACAGAGCTCATTATGACGATTAGTCACAGTATCATTTATTGTATACATGTGTACTATTCTCATGTAAAAAATAGTTCAACATTAAAAAATTTATTATCTGCTAAAAAATATTTTGAAAGTTAGAATGGGTAACACGAGACTAATGGTCCATTTTAAGCCATACACAAAGGTCATCATTTCAAGAATAAAACTTGAGATTTTTGAAAAAAATTTTTATCAATGCTTACCAGCCACATCAATGAATACGAAATCGCTCATAACTCATTTTCACCCGAACTGACCTATGCTTGCTTTAAAGCCAGTTTTCTCAGTAACTGTGGAGAGACTTGTGGTCCATTTTCTCAGAACGCATCACAAATTTGTTTACACTTTTCTATGGACACTCCTCAGAAGCGTGTTTACGAGGACAAAAATGCGCAGCCACAAACACAGGCGATCCAACAACAATAGGACCAAAGCACAGAAGTCAATACAACTTTTTTCGAGAAGAACTTGAGAATTATTTTTTTATCACAACGCTACGAATCTCTGCATTTGTGAAGTAAATCTTGACGGCATGTTGTTAGCCACAATATGTTTAATAACCTACTCAGTAGGGTGGTCCACGCCACAATGGTAAAATTTCAACTTTAGCAGAACTGTGCTCCACAAGTCTAAATCTGTTCTACCTCTCCTAAGTAAGATGTGGACCAAATGTGAAGCAGATTGGAGCAGTTTTAGAGGTCGCTCAAGGTCGCCAAACATTCTCTTGATAATACCATGGCGTAGTGGAAATTATTGACTGTTGTCTACTCAAAAAAATATGATTAGAACCAGTTGCTACTTAATTTTGAACTGACATTGTTTTAAACTGAAGTCTAGAAATACCAATCTAACATTATTAACTATTCTTTGATGTAGAATGCAAATGGTGGCATTTTTAAAATTGCTTTTAAGAACCCTAAACTTTTGTGCTTAGTCAGATTTATTAGTACATTGGTGAATTTTAGGAATTGATGAGAGTTGACTGTAAAGTTTTTGACATAGCTCATAAACAGAATAATGGCAAAGACAAGAAGCAGTGCTGAAGTTTGGCTGATAGAGAAGGGCACAGAAAAACTGTCTGGGTCCCATCTTCCAACAAAAGTTCCATCCGACGATCATGCTACAAGAAGCATGAGGAACAGGTGATAGATTTGCAGTACTACTCATAGGTGACGGAGAAGAGATATATACTGGGTGTTCCAAAAATTGGCTGCAGAACTGGTAACCAACAAGCTGAAGCCTGCCTGAGGACTCTGGATGACTGGGCTCTTCGGACTTCGGAGTCTAGTTCGTGGTACATAGTCTATGACATCACTGCCAGCAATACTCGGCTGAAGAATGGTGCCTGCACTTTTATTGAGAATTCGAATTAGCAAGAATTAACCTGGATGGCTTGCCGCCATCATGTCATGGAACTTCCTCTTGCTGTTTTCGGCTCTTTATCTGAACCTACTGGAGGGGCTGCCATTCCTATGCCCAGGAAGTTCCAGCAAAGCTGGCCACACATTGACCAGGCGACAAATGAAGTGGCTTCCGACGACATCTTTGATGCACACACTTCTGCTCTTCGAGAAGAAAAAAAATGGTGAAATTCTCTTGAAGGGTCACATCAGAGCGAAGACTACGAGGAATTCTTGAAACTCAGTTTGATCTTCCTTTGTGGTGAAAAGGGAGCAAGAGTTTCCTTTTGGGGACCAGGAGATTCCATCATGCACGTTTGATGGTGAAAGCCATCTTTAGCATTAAAATATTTGCTCTCCAGCAGCTGTTCTCTCCAACTGCCAAAGTGTAAAGGAGCTACACTTTTGTGAGCCTTGTCTATTTTCGGTTCTGGCATGAAGCTCCTCTGCCTATAAGAGCACCACTCAACGATCTACTGCTACTGGAGGAGCTCAGTAAATATCTAAATATGAGAGTGGCTAATATCACCTTGGCTTGATCACTGCAATGCCACTTTGGATATTGTTTCATACGTTTCTCTACAAGCGCATCCTTGCACTAATTAAACACCAGGTTTTGATAACCACCCTAAGCGCAATTATCTACTGAAGATGATAGTAACGCAACTCGCAATGACCACAAGGAAGCAACGCCGCCGGAAGTCATATGCCCTGCACGTGGCACATTTTTCTCTGAAATTCGCATCTGTCCAATAATCCTTGCCCAGATCTTGATAGCCAATTTAAGCATATTAACCTCATCAAGCGTCATAACACAAGGTCAAAGAACAATTAGGATGCGACGCCTCGGCAGCCATATACCCTGTGGGTGACACATTTTTCTCTGAATTCGCAACCCTCCAAAAAGCCAAAGCCGGATATTTAGGTCACCTTTTGTGTAATTACCCAGGAAGTCATAGCTTTAGCGTCTGTAAATTAAACAACCTCGACCGCCGTAGGCTGCATGTCTTGACGCTCCAGGAACGCATGCCCCTTCGACTGCATCAGAAGGTATAAAACCTGGTATTGAGACACATAGTCATAGACTTCTGAACGAATTTTGTCGCATACCGAAGATTCGCAGTACCTGCAACGTGCGCACATTGATAAAAATGTTCAGATTTACGCAGGTTTTCCTTCTGCTTGAAGTGCTGGTTGCAACAGCACAAGGCAGCGACCTGAGCTTTGCTGGCAGTGAGAAATCACAGGCAGATCTCATGTCGTATGTCAAAGCATTGCAAGATGATGTCCGAGATCTTCGAGCAAGACTCGGAGAACAGTTGGAGAAGTCAACTTCTCAGGATGGTTTGTATATAAATTATATTCGTTTATTTTCCGACAGGTTGACAGACCGCAGCCAGAAACAATAGAGAAAAGAGTTAAATGCTATCATTAGAAAAAAACAGTTGGTTTCAGCCGGGTGTAACCTAGGGCGAGCGTTTGTAAAGTACGCGTGGGATAAAGTTCTTCACATTCTTAGCGGGCAGTTTGAAGTCTTGGGCGGAGGTTATATATCGTCGTTGTACACCAGGACGACATTAGTCTCTGATCCCTGTCAATGAGACTCACTTTGTGGACTGGCTTTCTTGTCTGTATAGTAATATGAACGGTTCAAATTTGGGGACTTACTTTAACGCCTTTCCATGATGACCGCGAAAGTCGTTACATAAGGGTCACCCAATGATCACTTTAGAATTAATTCTAGTAAAATTTTTGTGGCGCTCATATGTGAATAGATGCAACTTATGTAAAGTTTGATTCTTGAACCGAACAGAATACTGCATCTTACACAAGTGAAGTATTGACTACAAATATTTGATGGCTTGACTACTGCAATGTCACTTTGACTTGACTACTGCAATGTCACTTTGCCTTGACTACTGCAATGTTACACAAGTGTCAAGGTTATAGTGTTGACTACTCCAATGTTCAGGCTTGACTATTCCGATGTTACTGCAAACTAATCACCTTGGTTTGACTACTGCACTTACTTGGTCGGACGAATGCAATATTCCGCGGCTTTACTGCTGCAGTATCGCCTTGGCTTGCCTACTGCGAAGTCGCCTCTGCTTGACTGCTGCAGTGTAACTGAGCTTGTCAAAGATAATTCGCCTTCCATGCTGTCATCAACTCCGCTGCTGCTTTGGTCTTCTCAGAGAGAAATTCTACTAAAAGCTAAAAGCTTGAGCTCAGCTAAGGTGGTTGACGTTCAATGAGCGGGTCACATTCTAACCTTGTAATCCTCTTTCAGGTCTACAAAAATTGAGCATGGCGAAATCTTTTAGACTGCATCAATCCGCTGTTAAAATTATTCTGTCCAAGTCTTCGTATCACTTACATGTAATTGTACTAACTCAAACGAATAATAAGATCTATTAGACTCTGACCTAAGTGCATAGAACAATATCCCACCATCTATTTAGAAGACCGATAGTGTTCACGTTATCAAAAATGCAATATTGAAACCGCCTTCTAATTCACAGCACTGGCTAAGACTGGCATTATCAGCTCACTGGCAATTGAAATTGTAAACCACTCGGCTAGAAATGGGTTGGTACCTACGATGCTGTATTATATTATTACATCACATTATGTCCCTTTGTCGTATTTATTTTTACATTATTATAATATAAAGCACTTTTAAAGCAATTTTTTCTGAATTGCATGCAAAATGGCAAGCCAACTTTTTCTGTTGGGAATTAAGAACCTTTGAGTCGTACACAAGAGGTTGATATACAAAAACGCTTCTGTGACACCAGTTAGTTTTAATGATCTTATATTTGTGGGTTATATAATATAATTTTGTAATCCAGAGTTACTTAACAACTACAGTTGCACGTATGTTGTGTGCGACTCCTGTCTGGTGGGGTTCGTTAGACAGGAGGAGCGGGTTTGACTCCAACACATAATAAGACGACTGGTTCGTGTGGGCTTTCTTTTAGATTCCTGTATAAAGCTTCGACCAGCTCTGTCAGTCAGTGCACTCGGCCATGATTAACGACCTTGCTCATGTACTACATGGACTATTACACCCCCTCCCCCATAAAACCAGCTTCATATTCCATGCGCCCTCGTGCACATAACAGAGTTATATCCGCAGCTGACAGTTTGGCCCGTAAAACATTTATTATTAGGATGCTTTACTCCTGATCAAAACACTGCAGACTTCACAGTTCGAAAAACCATAGAAATTAAAATGTACCATTTGAAATTAATGGCTATTATAGAATGTAAACCAAAATGCGGCTAGCAGTTGGTGCAATAAAATAAAGGATATACTTACTTACTTACTTACTACTAGTATTATAAAATTTTATAACTTTTCCTTAAGTTCAATCATTCACTCAGTCACGGTGCTATCGCGTTCATCCATTTTTCCATTTATTCAGTTTTCTAAGTATGGATCATTACGTTCAGTCACAAGTTAGTTTTCATCCATTCTTCATCATGACCTACATGTATTACCATGACCCCATTACTTTTACCTATTAAAGTACCCTATTACTTTTAACTACTGCCTTTGCCTTAATTACTTTAGCTTATCATCCTTACCTTACAGTGTCTACCGTATAACCATAACTTAATTACAAATGCCTTACACTACTCAGACCTTATAAACTTTACATTGTTATCTTTACCTTACTACCTCCTTATCTCATTACCTTTGAGCATCTATACCAGAACCTATACCTTAGTCGTTCATTACGTTTATTACTAATCTGATTACTTTTACCTGTGACTTTATGTTTATCAGTGCAGTCCAGTAGATCCCCTAAATGCAAGTATTCGAAGGTGGCGTTCTTCGCCGGTCTGACTAAGAACAGCGGCCCATTCAGCCAAAACATCGACTTCGTCTTCGACCGCGTAGTGACGAACAACGGTTCAGCCTATTCGGCATGGTCCGGTCGATTCAAGGCTCCCGTCTGCGCTACCTATCAGTTCACCGTCACCGTCGCAGCACTGCAAACCAAGAATGTAATGATATCAAATGTTTTACAGAACCTTAGTGTAAACTAGCATCTCCAGTGCAGAACTCCTGGACGCTAGCTCGGTAAATTGCCCTTCTGGGAAAAACAGGTTGATGCCTGCTGGCCAAAATTCTTTCTCATATTTCCTACATTATTAGCATAATAGTGCCAATATTGAAAAATGGAGGTCCTTGTTTGCACCCATCGCCGCCTACTATTAGTACTGTCATTCGCGAGATGGCGCCGACCTTTTATGTAGATTTTTTCTCAATGTATTATTGGATAACACACCATGGAGAGCGAGGCTACCGAGTTCGATTTAACTACATGCTTTGGAGGCTGTATTGCAACGTGAACGTATGTCTGTTCTGTTACTAATTAAAAGTTCTTCTTCTGCGACATTTGAGATTTATCTGTCAGAGTATTGTCTGAAATTATCATAACTGTACCTACGAAATTTTCAACAGGGAAAGTATAAGCAATTGCATGTCAACCGGTTTGATTCAATAAACAATTTATTTGTGTTTATATACAACACACATGAGATGAGATAATTAATCCACTTTATGCCCGCTTCGGGGAGGCGGGCAATCGATCCTTGGTCAAAGCAACAGCACTGCAAGAAATGGCATAAAATCATCCACAAGACCGAGAATGTCGGCAGTGGGTTCAATTCACAAGCCAAGTCTGTCCGAATGTAGAATGTCACATTTGGAGGTCATTTGGAGGTCATGTTCCTCCAGAACAGCTTCGTTAGCTACTACTGTAGCCGCCTTAGAAGTCTTTTCAAGTGAATTGAACTCACTGCAGACATTCTCGGTCAGAGATCTTGTGGATGATTTTATGACGATTCTTGTAGTGCTGTTGCTGTTGAGCTTAACTTGGCCCAAGCAGCCCATTCCCGCCTCAAAGTAGCCTGTGATTTTACCTAGACTCAAACGCCAAGGGTCGGGATGATGATGAAATGGCCAACTATCGTTCAGTCTTTAAGCAAACTTTCTTTTGAAGATGGTTAACAAGATTGTGTCTATTGAGTTTGAGTTTATTTGAACCATTTTGCATTCAATTCAAAATTACAGTGCATAAACAGCAATCAGATTAAACAACTAAATTATCTAACAGCACGTTATAGATTAACAGTATGTGAGCCAAAAGAATGTGAGTATGCGAGTCAAGTAGCAAATGATTCATGGGGAGATGAAGCTGGGACAGCTTATCTAGTCTTCCCATTGGTTACCGGTCACAGAAATACATCAACAAAATGTATTAAGTTAACAGGCTAAGGCAGCCGTACAGTTAGTAACAGTATTCATAGTTAAAACGATAATAGTCATCATCACACTCCAAGTTATGAGTTGCTGAGTTAGTACTGGTCAATCAGAAAAGTCTTATATACACACTTGAATGCAATCAACGAGCGTAGTTCACGCATGCAAGAATCAATAGAGTTCCACAACTGCAGCGGTCCTTTTATTCTGACCGAGAAACATCTAGCATTTATCCTGCCTTTTTCTGTTCTGTAGTTTTGTCTATGTCTGGTGTTATAATCATGTACATCAGTAATCACTGTGAAGTATGAGTTAAATAAAGCTGGGAGAGTGCCATTGTGGTGCCGGTACATTAACATTGCAAGTTGAAGTTTAAAAATGTCGTAAATTGTTAAAAGGTTTAAGGACTTAAATAGGTGGCAACTCTCTGCTAGATAATGAGCTCCACTGATAACTCTTATTGCCCTTTTTTGGAGGATGTATATAGGTTTAAGCATATTCTGATACCCACCTGCCCACACCACAGTACAATAATTTAAGTAAGGCAGTAGAAGGGTAGTGTACAATAGCTTGAGAGAGTGAGCTGGTAAAGACCCCTTAAGTCTGTGAATGATCCCCACAGTTTTGGCTACTTTGTTCTTCACATGCTCCACATGCTCCTTCCAAGTAAGGTTCTCATCAATGATAACCCCCAGAAATTTTACTTTAGAGACTCTGCACAATTGAACGTTCTCGATAGTTAAAGTAGGGTCAAAAGTATTCAGTATCCTAGACTTTTTGCTTTTAAATAAAACATAGTTTGACTTCTTTATATTAAGTGATAACATGTTCACTTGGAACCAGCAAGATAACTTACTAAGCTCCAAATTCATAATTTGGAATAGTTGATAGTAATTTTTTCCCATTATAAAAGCCGAAGTATCATCTGCAAAAAGTACCAGTTGCAGGGTGGGGAGCAGGTTGTGATGTCGTTTATGTAGATGAGAAATAATAAAGGACCCAAATTTGAACCTTGTGGAACACCGCAAAGTATGGGTGCAAGACTGGAGAGAACCTCTGCATAGGAAACCCGTTGATATCTATCCTTGAGATAGGATCTAAACCATTCCAGAGCAATCCCACGAATACCATAATGGTATAACTTGGCAAGTAAAATGTCATGATTTAAAGTGTCGAATGCCTTTGACAAGTCTAAAAATACACCCAGAGTACAACACCTTACATCCATAGCTTCGGAAATATTGTCTAAGACTTCAATAATAGCTAAGTTGGTAGAGTGGTTCTTTCTGAATCCAAATTGTTTTTCATATAAAATTTGGTTAACTGAAAGGTAATCATATATTCGCTTGTACATAGCTTTCTCCAGAATCTTAGAAAAGCAGGTTAACTTGGAAATGGGACGATAGTTCTTTATCTCAAGACAGTCTCCAGTTTTAAATATAGTGGAGATCCATGGCCGTTTTCATATTAAGGGGAACAATACCTGTTAAGAAAGATTGATTGACCAAGTGGGTCAACGGTAGTGATACATACTTGGCAATGCGTTTTATAATATCAACTGGTAAATCGAGTGAACCATTGGCTTTGGTATTTTTCAAACTAGCTATGATGGCCTGGATTTCGGCCTCATTGGTAGGGACTAAAAATATGGTGTGACTATTCATATCTTTGAGGTAACTGTCATAGGAAGTAGAGGAAGTAGGGATTTCGGCGGCCATTTTTAGTCCTAGAGTAGCGAAATACTCATTAAAAGCATTAGCGATTGATGTGGGGTCTTCTAGTAGTTTATCGTTTATTCGTATAGGGGACCTAATCCCTGGGGGCTCATTTTGATGCAAAGCTTCTTTAATAACCCCCCATATTTCCATAAGGTTGTCCTTACAGACTTCTAGTCTATTGACATAGTATTGTTTCTCACAATTACGTAATATATTAGTGAGTTTATTTTTATAGGTGCTATATTTCATATAGCAGTCAGTAGACCCACTCCTTAGATAATTTTTATACAATTTGTTTTTCTTTTTACATAATTTTAAAAGAGATTTGGAAAGCCATGGCTTAGTTATCGTTTATACCTTCTAGGCCTAATTAGCTTCAGTGGAAAACAGGAATTATACAGTGAGTTAAGTTTATCATTTAAGGAGGTCGAGATATCATCAGGGTTCTCAAAGTTAAGAACATCTTCCCAGGTTTCATTTTCTATCTGTGCATAGAAGTTATTGAAAGCCTGCTCATGTTTAGGCCTACTCAGTACATGTTTAGGTTTTGGCAGTAGCTCTAATTTGCAGTCTATGGAGTTAACATGCTTGTCTAGAGGCAAGTCAAAACTCTTCTATCCCGACGCATGCATTCATGTGCACAAATGTGGATTGTGGTAATGTAATGTATGCGGGTGTGCCTCTCTCAGGTTAATTTACTTCAACTTCAACTAGAATAATTGATGGGATCCAAAAGGGTTTGATCGTTTAGCTAACTGCATCCAGGAGCACCTGCATTGGTTGACATTGCGAAGACACACTGAGTTCAAGATCCTGATTATAATGCATATATAACTGCCTGAGAATTTGCGCTTCCTCCAACCTTTGACTGCTATCATGCACTTCAGTGTCAAACATATCTGTATCTGGCGTGAATCTCTGCTGTGCAACGTAGAGTGGTCTGGTTGCGCCCAGGTCCCGTACTGCCATAACGGAAACTTTGCTGAATGCTCCGTTATTTTCTGTTATTTTTTCCCATCAAGTTGAGGTTTTATATATTTTTTTATCAGTTCATCATGCCTCTGGTTTTTCAGCAACATTTACAAGCCCTACTCACTTCTTCTTCACCTACTTCATAATCCTTTTCGTCTTCTTATCGTCATATTCGCCTTCTTTCTTCATATTATTCTTCTGTACCTTCGTCATCATCTTCCTATTATTATCATTGATCTTGTGCGCTTTCTTCTTCAACTCATATCTTCTTCGTCATCGTCCTCTTCACCTTTTTCTGTAGGCGGAAGTCAATGTGGTGAAGAACGGAGTTTAAGTAATGACTATCTGGTCTGTAGCCACTTCACAATGGGCACCGTCGTCCAACGTGGCCATCCTTTCGCTGAAGGCTGGCGACCAGGTCTGGCTGCAGCAACGCTATGGAACATGCAACGGATACATGTTCACCACGTTCTCCGGATTCCTCGTCTTCAAGAATTGAGTCCAAGAACATGGTGACCGACACGCAGAGTAGAAAAGTCGCGGAAGAACACTCTTGTTGTCTGCGTGTTAATCGCTAATGTTAATGCTGCCAAAGCGATTATATTCAACGTATTATATTGGCTTAGCTAACTATCGTTAAGTGCAAACTGCTTAGAAATAGTCTTCTTCATCGATACATCATTAGTAATATTTAGTTGCTCATGCAATTATATATAACCTTCTTCAGTGTAGTCTGTTTTAGACATCTGTGCAGTCTTTTCATTCAATGTAATGCATGTCCTCTCTTGTCAGATGCAAATGAAAGCTACTGACTGACTTACTTTACACTGAACCAGACTATACTATAACTGCCCCTATAAATGTAAAACGGTACGCAGTTGCTTACGTAACCCAACTTTTAAATTTGTCAGAAGCATAAAGGTGCAGGCAATACATATGGAATTGAGTCCAAGTGCATGTGGCCGACACGTAGAACATGGAATTGTCGTGGAAGTAGAACAACGTACTTTTCAAAGTAATGCCTAGTAACCGTAGACATTAATGTGGTCAGAGCGATCTTCGACATAATATATTTGCCTATACTGAACCAGGATAACTGCGGCATCTCAAAAGGTGAAAGGCAACACAGTTGATTAC
The DNA here is from genome assembly GCA_020284085.1 of Aporrectodea caliginosa. Taxonomy (NCBI): domain Eukaryota; kingdom Metazoa; phylum Annelida; class Clitellata; order Crassiclitellata; family Lumbricidae; genus Aporrectodea; species Aporrectodea caliginosa. The sequence continues at coordinate 3,021,407 of JACEVL010000084.1, read as the reverse complement.
GTGGCCCGGTTTAGAAACTTTCCAGAACCCTTAGAGTGAATACAACACAATTGGAGAGCACAGTGAATGTTGAAAGCCAAGCGCAAACTTTTTATTGGGTCCGATAGCGACCCCCTCGTGGGGCCCAGAGGCAAAGTCATTGATGGTCTGGAGGATTCGGAGGGCCCATAAAGTCCCTTACGCTTTCCAGACGTGTTATGCGAAACTTTAATATAAAATTAATTATCACGTCAATAAAAACAAAAGGTCATTTAGTGAAGATTGGAAATGTTTATTCGCATTGCAGAGACAATAAGCTGCCTTCAGCGATTTTGCAGCAAAAATATTGCCGGAATCCGACCAATGGTTGAAGCCTTTCTGAAACTATTGACTGTTAGCTTTGCCTTCGACATTCACTGTGCTCGCCAACTGTTCTGGGCCCCCAGAACCTGCGGGACACTCTGTCATCGAAGTCCCTGCTCTAATAGTCTGAGCTTTGTCATCATACAGCATAATATAATTAAGGATCCATCAAGCCACATTAGTGTCTACTGAAATCAAATGTTCTTTTTATTTGTGTTATTACGATATTTTGAACAAAGCTACTTTGAATTTTTTCTACATTTGTGCAACGATTAAATTTCTGCCGATTGGTAGACTTAAAACAAAGCTTTACACGTAAATCGTAGTAATCAGTATAAATCATGATTTCAGCATTAATCGTAATTTAAATGTAAGTGATTGATAATGAAACTCGCTCCTCTTCAACCCTATCAATTCTCCGCCATTCCGTCACCTCATCACTAAAATTTAAAAATCGCTCCATAGCCATAACTTTTTCATCTCTCTGGCATAAACTCCTGCCAATATATCTTATCCATCCCACGAAGTCACCAAACCTCACCTCATGCTATCTCTTCAGAGATCTTTCTCTCAAAACTCAAAACACTGCTATTTCACAAATCCTATTCTGATTCTTCCTCTTCTTCTTACCTCCCACACCTTTTCAATTCTAAACACCATCTACTTACATAGTCGTCTGACTGCCTGCCTGCCTGACCCCGATCCCCTTTGTATCTTGACCTGGAACTTATTTCACCTACCCGTCTATCGATTATGTTTTTACTAAACGCCTGTGAATAAACTTGTTCCCGCGAATTCACTTTTTGGACGCTGTATAAATGTGGAGATTATGATTACTATTTGATTTAGGAGAAACAGCGCTTTGTGATTGGTTGAGGCTTTTGATGTCATTAAACCAATGGTTGAGTCGTTGTGCTTATGTTTAACATTTGTATGCATATTACATGTACCATTATTAGTCGTGTGTATTGACGTGGGAGGAAGAGTTGCTGACTATGCGAGAGATTGTAGTTGTGATTCTGAGATAGTTAAAAAGTTTACATTTATGTCTGCTTTGACAACCGATGTTATACCAAGATTAAAGATGACTGCATGCTGAAAGCATTCTTTAGGCGACTAATTGGCCCTATTAAAAGTATACTTATAGTGCTGAACAGCGAAGTAACTAAGGCTGTAATAGTTTAGTCTGTTATAGGCCTACTATAATTACATAATCATGCATTGTTGCTACTTGCTACGTTTTGACAGCTAGTGATCAGCTAGTAATGAATAAACAAAATACAATACAATACAGCATTGTGGCTAAGAAACACTAGAGTGATTTTATGATGATGATGATGATGATGATGATGATGATGATGATGATGATGATAATGATGATGATGATGATGATGATGACTATGGAATGTGACCGACTTTAACTGCTGGAGAATGTCCATTCTTTGACAAGAGTGCAGAACGCTTCGTCGCAGATGCGATGGCCATAGCTGTCCTCGCAGTAGTACTTAATGTCCTGATGTTACGCAATCAGCCCCAACATATCCGGCGTCAGAACGGAGCAGTCCATGCTCCACAAGACAGTTCTTAAAGATCGGAGACATTAGCTACACCAGTCAACACGACCAGACGTCTTTCAAAGCACCCACCTAAAATACCTATTTAAAAATTAAAGTAACTGTAACTAAGTACTCAAGCAATAGGACGGTAAGGAAAATATGTGCTAAAGTAAGCTTATTCTTTCGAATGATATTTTAAAAGTGGAATACTAAAGCAGAGAGTCTCCATAAAAATAGGACATTTTATTTACGACATAGATTTCAGCATACAAATACACGTACGTACATATCCTATGATTATAGTACCATCACCTCCACTCTCTTTCACTCCAACAGGGCTTCCTATGCAAAGTCAACAGTTCAGTCTACTTATTCAAGTGAACTACAATAGCCTAAAAGGCGATGATCTTGGATAGATCATTGCACCTATTATTATCGGCGATTTATCGCCAACAGAGATTGTATTTTAAATGTAATCAAGTGCTGCGAGGACGAGAAATTAGTTTTAGTGATGTGCAGAATTTGTAGCGCCTATTTTTGTGAAAATGCCTAATATAAATTTTAGTAATGTTTTAGAAATTGCTGAAAACGCATAGGTGATATAGGTGGCTGCCTAGAGCGGCATTTTTCAAGGGACGGCAAATTCCTACAAAATACAGTCATGATGGTCACTTCCGTCAAAAAGATGTCATTTATCGTATCGTATCGTACTATCTGAGAATTTGTAAAGCGCCTCTTACAGTACTAGCTATTCAGAGTCGCTCTCAGCGTGACAGCCCTAGGAAATAAGAAAGTCTTCAAGCAACGGAGGGATGAAGGTAGGACTCCGACTAAATCTTACTGCGGATTGAGGGTGGGGGGTCATTCCACATAGAAGGGCCCACGATGGCGAAGGCACGGTGCTGGGCCGTGGCAGTCCTTGCCCGAGGAACTAGGAGATCAAGTCGATCCGCAGACCGGAGAGGGCGGGAAGAGACAGTAAGAGTAAGGGGCGGCATTTTTGTTCTGGCCTATATAGCACAAAATTGTCGAAGACTGTCAAAGGCCGTCACTGAATGATGGAGTAACAAAATGTTTAGATGATGCTAATCGCAATGGACTATAAAAGCCAAGTGAATATATATTCATGTTTGCAGTTGACGAGTGTTTGCAGAGATCGATGCATGTCTGTCTTTGAAATCTCGACTCCTAGCTATTAATGCAAGCGAACACTGTTTCTGAAAATCATGGATGGTGCTATTGACATTGATTCTTTTGGACAACCACCTGTCAGTTTCTGCTTCTATCCCAAAAATATTTTGTACTAGGCCTACGTGGTTCTGCCCCTTGCAAAATTTCCACGGGCGCCCATGATCACATCTGTTATGTGTCGGATATGTTTTTATTGGCTCATCCGTTACACTATTCGGGGACGATCGCACTCGAGGAATTATGTTCTCGGCACGTGATCACCTGTCTGTCGAAGCATCTGCTATGAGTCGGATGTTTTTATTGGCTGATCCGTTATAATATACTTGGACGATCGCATTCGAGGAATTATCCGAATTAAGTTCACGTGATCACACGTCTGTCGAAGCCTATGTTAAAAGCCTGAAATATATAAATAGCCTTTAATAATATCAGTATATATAATTGTACATGTATACACGTTTACGGAATCCTTGATTCCGCCAGGTGCGTGTGATGGTAATCACCCCACCCCCAATTGAAACCTTGAATTTCAATTAAAAATACCAATTCAGAGAAAACGTCATTAATTTTGTTTAACGTTAATTGGATGATAATTTTACGACACTTGCCAGACTCGACAAATCCTATAGATAGCTATAAAGCCTGGTAATTAAGTCGAAATTAATGAAAGCGCACACTTCATTTTCAGTAAAAGGAACTGCCCGATTTTTCTGTCTAGCTTGTAACTCTGAAGTTTAAAAATAGTGGCTGATGAGATTTCCTTTGATGAAAAACGTTCGCAAGAAACTTCTGAGTCCGGAAATGAGAAACAGAATCTGGAGAGCTGAGGCCAAAGTATTAGCATATATATGCCTCTAATCCCATCGATGAAATGTACTTAATTGAGTTGTCCAGAAGGAGCATATTCAAAGCCCTTTTCCATTTAGTTTTTCTTTATTGATACAAGTGATATCTGTATGTCCATATAGTCACGTTCCAATCCATTCAAATCTGTTGAATAATAACCTATCAGATTGATAACTTTAGTTTCGAGTTCTATGCGCAGCTCAAGGTTTTGATGATCTGCCTGAATTAATCCTTTCATCTTTTACATTTGCATTTTCACAAAATTGTGGTAATTCTGGCCTTAACTCCATCAAATCACCGTCTTCACATCTATTACTGACCCATGCAACTCCTGTGTCACGCTGGATTCATTGTCTAGGTGCATCCGAAACAGCTAAAGAATTAGTCTTCTGAGAAAGGCTGCCCGAATTCCATTTAAACTGTATATGCTGTAGCTATGACTCTTTTCTCTCGCAATTTCCGAAACTCGTTTCACTTTTGATAAAGACAAGCGATACGCAGAAAGTGCTGAACAGAAAATACTAATACTATATCTTTAAAAAATCGGCGTTTTATGACTCAGTGTATCGCCACAATGCACTAACTTAAAGACTGCCCGAACGCCAAGGAATGGAAAGGTAAGAACGGCGACTGCCTAGGGCATCATGCACACTAGACCCTGAGGCCTTGGGCTTGAAAACCTTCGGAGGGATAATTATTTGACTGATCAAAGATAGATTTTTTCTTCAGAAATCATTAGAGAGGGGATGCTGTCAACCGACACCCGGAATATGTCCAGAAGACTCCATATGTGAGAGGGGCAGAGCAATGGTAGGCTGTGTCGAGTGGAGAAGAAAGGGCTTGACTGACAGCAGTGAATAGTGTCAGGTGCGACTACGGTATTCACTTACCCGTAAAAACGGGGTTACTTTGGCCCATTTTAAACTTGTTTTTAATAATAAACCGATACTGTGACTGAAAATAATTGATTTAATAATTTTATTAGATGTGCATAGGGTTACAGAGAAGAAGTATAAGACAAATATTTTTGGGTAATAATAGTTTAGCACTTTTTAAAAAGTTTTGGGGTGGGCCAAAGTCACCCCATCAGGTGGGGTGACTTTGTCCCACAATGGTTTTCCAGTAATTAGACGAAGTGAACCCGTTACTGGGGTGACTTTGGCCCATAGAATATGTTTTAATAATATTTCAACTTCAAACTAACACTTAATGACTACGGTACTGAACCGGTAAGCCCCTACTAGTAAAAGACTAGTATAGGACTAGGATGTTTTAATGATATATTTGCTGAAGATTTCTTCTTCAACTGAGCTGAAGATTGTTGGTCCACCATGTTTATTGAAGTGTTAGCCATTAAGTTGTTGTTGTTAGATTAGATCTACGGATGTTGTAGTTGCAAGGCTGCAACTCTTTTATTGTGATAATATCAACGTCCACTCGTGACTGCTGTCAAACATTCTTCCAAAGTTTCATTAGATACTGCTGGCCTACTTCCAGGAACACGTTAATACGACCTTGGCAAGACTATAAAACGAATTGGTGTGCACCGACCAGTCAAAATATCCTAAAAGATGAAACTTAGCAATCAATCAATCAATCTTCCTTTAACAAAAATAAGTTGACACGTACACAACTTATACATTGATAAACTAAGGTCCTATTGGATGTTTAAACATTAGATTAAGGCAATGTTTGGATAAAATTAAAACTATAGGCATGTTATACATATTGGACCATTAAATACATTACAAATACATTACCACGGTAATTAATTCTTAAAAATATTTTTTCTAAACATCACCTGCAGTACTTTAGAATGTGGGCCAAAGTGAACCCATACTGTGGGTCAAAGTCACCCCAAAAATTTTGCTTGAATTTTTAAATTACTTAATGGTGACATAGAGGAACAAACGGTGCGCCATACACATGCCGTTATAATGTACATTGAAAAGTGATATTATCACCCACGGTTTTATTAACGGTATTTCTCACAAAATAATAAGTTTGCACGTCTTAAAATTTGAAGTTTTTATAGGCTTACAAACATTTCAGGAAAATTTCTCCCCAAAATTTTACAATGAAAAAAAACAAATTTGGTTAAAATAATGGCTACATGATTACCAATTGTTATTCATAAAACATGTCGAAATGACGTGATAACTACGGAAGGCCAGAGCTTTGCAAACTAATTTTTCAATTTGGGCCAAAGTCACCCCGCGGGCCAAAGTAACCCCGTTTTACGAATCTGTGTTACTGCGTAAGTAGTTGTGGTGCTCTGCTTTAAATATTTTTTAGCCGGGTTCATGCCAGGAAGAAGCACAATTGATCAATTCTTCACAATTAGAAAGATACTTTAAAAAAGCATCGAACACATGCAACCAGAAAGTCTTCATCAACTTCATAGACTTCAAACAAGCATTTGACGGCATATAGCATGGTCGTATGTGGAGAGTGATGCAAAACGCAGGAATACCAAAGCAACTGATCAAACTTGTACAAGGGATATATCGACAATCATCAAGTGCCATAAAAGTAGATAAAAAGATCACACAATACTTTCACACATAAACGGAAGTACGACAAGGATGTATCTTATCCCCGTACCTATTTAACCTGGTCTTAGAAGCAGTAATGTCACTCAGTCTTAACAAAACAGAGGCAGGAATCAAATTAAATGGAATTCTGATGAATACTCTCCGATTTACTGACGACATTGGCCTCCTTACTAGAAGCAGACCAGCATTACAGGACATTACGACACAGATAAAAAGATCACACAATACTTTCACACATAAACGGAAGTACGACAAGGATGTATCTTATCCCCGTACCTATTTAACCTGGTCTTAGAAGCAGTAATGTCACTCAGCCTTAACAAAACAGAGGCAGGAATCAAATTAAATGGAATTCTGATGAATACTCTCCGATTTACTGACGACATTGGCCTCCTTACTAGAAGCAGACCAGCATTACAGGACATTACGACACATTGACGAAACCAGTAGAATGATGACCAGAATATGGAGAAGCAGAGATTTAACAAAGAAAACCAAGATAAAAAACGATGATAAAACCGATTTTCCTATACGGATCGGAATGCTGGACAATGCGAAAACAAGATGAGAAAAGAATTCTTACACCAGATATGAATTGGCTACGGAAGATCGCAGGGATTTCAAGACTGCATAAGATAAGGAACGATGACATTAGACAAGCATTAGGTATCCAAGAACAAATAAAAATCGACGCCTTCGCAGCCATATACCCTCTGGGTGACACATTTTTCACTGAATTCGCATCCCTCCAGTAAATCTAAGCCGGATATTTAGACCACTTTAAGTTTAATTAACCACGCAGTCATAACTTTAGGGTGGTCTGTAAATTAAACAGCCTCGACTGCCATAAGCTGCATGTCTAGACAGTCCAGGTACGCATGCCCCTTCCACCATATTAGAAAGTATAAAGCCTGGTATAGAGACATGGAGACATAGTAATAGACTTCTGAACAAACTTAGTCGCTTAAAGAAGAATCGCAGAACCTGCAACGTGCGCACATTGATCAAAATGTTCAGGTTTACGCAGGCCTTCCTTCTCATTGAAATGTTGGTTGCAACAGCAAAAGGCATTCCGCTGCCACAGACAGATCTCATATCGGACGTGAAAGCATTGAATGGTTTGTATAAATATAGCCTATTCCTTTATTTTCCGACAGGTTGACAACCAGTTGCAATAGAGGAAAGAGTTAAATGTTATGTATGTATATATATTATGTATGTATATGTATGAGTACTTGTTATAGCGACCTTTCAAGATTTCTACTCAGAGGCGCTTCCGACTACAGCGCGGACACTGAATCGGAGTTTCACGCCGAAGCGCATGAGCAATTGCGAGTGAAGGACTTGCCCAGGCCCAGGGTCCCTACGCGGCGGCTTGAGGTGGATTCGAACCCGCAACCCTACGGCTGCAAGGCACCGAACATACCACTACACCACCGCGCCCCACGTTATCATCAGAGAAAAGCAGTCGGCTTCAGTCGTGTGTGAACTAGGACGTGCATTTGCAAAGTACGCGTGGGAACAAGTTCTTCACATTCTCAGCGGGCAGTTCAAAGTATTGGGCGGAGGTTATGTCGTCGTTGTTAACCAGGGCGACTGTAACGTACCTTTAATACTGTATTTTAGCACAGCAAAATACCGATCCCAGATCTAGGATCAGGTCACTTGGAATCAACCCTTGCCCCTTTGGTGTTTATATAATGTTGATGTAATAATGTCAACCAATCAGATAAGACAGTTCTTGAGTTTTGAATATCAATTATATAATCATGCAAATATCATGTATATATATATACAGGGTGGGCCAGCATAAATGCACTACTTTGCATGCATATAAATGCCGCCAATTTTTATAAGTTATTTATACTTGATACGTGAAATTAAAGATATTTCACCTAGTATTAGCCTGAAAAGTCGAACTGGTACTATTTCAAATTTTAAGGAAATCTTTGGAACAGCGCTAGGTACCATATTTTGTTGTTATTAGTGACGAAATATGGCGTTTTTGACAGACGATGATCAAGTTTTGATCTGAATTTTGCTAACTGATAAGGGATTTGATGCTTTTCAAATTATTAAAGAGTTTCCTAACATTAAAATAAAAATACGTTGAATCGTCTGATACGGAAAATTGATGAAACAGGAACTTCGCGTCGTAAACCACTCGAATCGGTACGTACTGCCCGCACACCCGCTAACATTGCTCGTGTGTCCCTGTTGCAGCACGTGGTAGACATATTGAATATTCATTTGACTAGAAAGGATTGCAACAGACTATCTCCTAATTAATAATTAATTTGCTGTGCTGCACAAATTTCTATATGGTTTATTTTTTGTGTGCAGTTACTGTAAAAATTGTCATGAATTATTTTATTAGCTAGTTACTGCAAAAACGATGATTGTTGTTATGTCACGATCTACATCATGTAGGGTAAAGCTACAATAACAAATGTGTTTGAATTTTAATACTAGAATGAAATATCTTTAATTTCACGCATTAAGTATAAATAATGTACAAAATTTGGCTGAGTTATATGCATCCAAAGTCGGTGCATTTATGCTGGCCCACCCTGTATATATACAAAAGAATAGATAATAAATGTCTAGGGTATTTAAATGTCCAAGGGTAATTAAAGTCCAGTATCAACCTACCTGGACCAGTACTTCTATAATCTGAATTAAAGGGCTTATTATCACTAATTAACCTCCCACGTTGAAATGCATTTGTTCTGGAATGTTCTCACTCATCGGTCAAGCGTTCTCGACCGAGTGTCCGTTGTAGTTCATGGCGTCTGTAGATTTATTCGTATACGACTCTTTGCTCGTTCGTTTCTCGTCAAATCGCCGTAACTGGCAACTGCTCCGCAAAGTCAGTTTTGCTTGAACAGCAAAATAATGTTCCTTGCCGTTCGCGACAACAATTCCGCTCCTCAGAAGATTGTCCAACCGTTTAGTTCGTGAGTATCTTCACAACGATCGAATAGTGACTTTTAGAGTTCACACGAAGCTCGCAATACAAAGCCCGTCTAGTAGATCGACGCTTAACTCTTAATCGTCTTATTCACCGATAGTAGCCTATAACTTTACGACCTTCAGCGGCGTGTATTTATCTGACCGTCCGTCCGAAATTACAACTCGAAACACTTGGTCAGGAGACGATCCGACTTCAACTAAACAACCTGGCCTCCGCGATCATCGAAGCTCGGTAACGTACTCTAGCCTATCCGAACAGATCCGCCTCACCGCGCATGAGCAGCAGACGACTTTCGTTAACGACCATCCAAATTGAATTGTCCAATTAAGCTGCTCCACAACATCGTTCGTATCCATGGATTTCAGTAAACTTAGCTATTTAATCTCCTAAAAGCACTGGTCAAAAGTACTGATCCATTAATTAAGTTATTTACATCAATTATCAATGATAATTAGAATCCTATCTCTACTTTGACATACGTTTAACGCATCTATATATATCTTGATAAGAAGGGATGGGCAAGGGTCAAGGACATCGTTACAGCGACATTAGTCTCTGATCTATGTCAATGAGACTCACATTGTGGACTGGTTTTCTTGTCTGTATAGTAATATGAACGGTTCAAAGTTGAAGACTTACTTTAGCGCCTTTCCAGAATGACCAGGAGTATCGTTATACAAGTGTCACCCAATGATCACTTTAGAATTAAATCCAGTAAATTTTTGTGACGCTTATATGTGAGTTGATTCGCCAGCTTATGCAAAGTTTGATCTTGAGCCAAATTGACTACTGCAACTTAGTCAAGTCAAGCGTTGGCTTGACTTCTGCAGTATCTCCTTGGATTAACTACAGTACTGCAATGTAACTTGGCTTGACTACTGTAATGTCACCTTGACTTGACTACTGCAATATCATCTTGGCTTGACTGCTGCAATATCACCTTGGCTTGGGGCCGTCCATAAAATACGTCACGCTCCAGGGGGAGGACTTTAAGAAAGTGTGACAGTTTGTGACAGAGGGGAGTGGTCAGGCCATTGTGACGTCACACATTTATTTTTTTTTACCTTATTTTTGTAATTTTATTTTTTAGTAGAATTTCATAGCTTTAAAAATAATTTTCACAAATTTTATGAAACATTTTAATTAGTTTTATGTCAAAATAGCATGAAATGCATATCTCCTGAATGTGTTTTTCACGACTCCTCTCGCTAGGAGCGCTAGTAATAATGCTGTTGCGAAGCCTTCTTTAGGTATTAGCCTTGCTTTCGGAAGTATTATTATTTCTATGTTCGAAAGTGTGACGTACTTTAGGGGGGTCCGAGTTTTGTGACAGTTTGTGACAGGGGAGGGGGGAAAATGGTCAAAATAGCGTGACGTACTTTATGGACGGCCTACTGCTGCAATGTCACCTAGGTTTGACTGCTGTAATGTACCTTGGCATGACTACAGAAATAGCACCTAGACTCGACTGCTGTTATGTACCTTGGGCTAACTACTGCAATATTACCTTGGTCTGACTGCTGTAATGTACCTTAGCTTAAGTACTGCAAATTCGCCTTGTTTTGACTACTGCACTATCACCTTAGCTTTGACTACTGCTATGCTACCTAGGCTGGACTACTGCATTCATGAGCTTGACAAAGATAATTCGCCTCCATGCTGTCATCAACTTCGCTGCTCCTCTGGTCGTTCCCAAAGAGAAGTTTAATCACGTCTAAAATCGCCATTGCTCAGATAAAGTGGTTGAAGATCAGTGAGCAGCTTGTAGGATCTTTCAGATCTATAAATTGAGCATGGCGAAATCTTGCAAACTGCATAAATCATAAAATTATTATGTCGAAACCTTCGTATCAACAACTAACTCAAACGAATAATAAGTGCATGGAGCAATATCATATCATCTATTTAGGAGACAGATAGTGTTCACGATGTCAAAAATGCAATATTGAAAATCTGCCTTCTGCACGCATAGCACTTGCTAAGACTGGCAATGTCAGTTGCACTGACAACCGAAATTGTATCGCGTATATTCATCCATTCTTCCAATTCATTCAGTTTTAAGTATGGATACGTGTTCACAAGTTAGTTTGCAACATCATGACCTATTACCATGACATTATTACTTTTACCTTACCTTTTATCTTACCTTACAATTTTTGCCGTATAGCCATAATTTAATCACAAATGCCTTACACTACTCAGACCTTTTTAACTTTACATTGTTATCTTTACCTTACTACCTCTATCCTATTACCTTTGAGCACCTATATCTCGTGCCTTAGACGTTCATTACGCTTAGTACTAAAGTGATCACTTTTACCTGTGACTGTATGTTTATCAGTGCAGTCCAGTAGTTCCTCTGCAGCCCAGCAGAGGAAGGTGGCTTTCTTCGTCGGTCTGTCCAAGAACATCGGCCCATTCACCCAGCCCGTCGACATCGTCTTCGACCGCGTCGTGACGAACATCGGTTCGGCCTATTCGGTCAGCACTGGTCGATTCACGGCCCTCTTCAAGGCTACCTATCAGTTCAGCGTCACCCTCTCGGCACAGCCAACTAAGCAGGTAATAAAATAAAATGCATTACAAAAACTTAGAGTAAACTAGCACCACCAGTGCAGAACTCCTGGATGCTCGGTAAATAGCCCTTAGGGGGAAAAGAGCAGTTTGATGCCGGCTGGCCAAAATCCTTTCTCATTTTTCTAACATTATTAACATATCTTCACATTATTGAAAAATGGAGGTCATTTGTTTGTACCCATCGGCACCTACTATTATTAGGCTACTGTAATTCGCGACATGGTGCCGGTATAGTAGGCTGAATAGACTACTCTCTCTTTTACGCAATCCGAGGTCTATTTATCCCAGGATATATTGAGTGGTGGAGTTTATTCTTACTAAGATTAATAATTATGACCGATGGAGTTTCTTGTTACTAGGATTAAAACACTCCTGTTGGCGAATAGACACTCCAGTGGAGTTGAATAGGACAAATTGAATGGGGAGTTGAAGCTTCCTGGGTACAAATGGCTTGTGGAGTTGATTCTGCCCAGGACAAATTGAATGGCGTAGTCTTAGTTAACTCAGATGTTCCCACGGGCCTTTTTTTCATAGAGTATCTTCTGTGTAGGACCAACTAACAACGCAGAAAACCAATTCCAACGAAAACAGTCAACAACCAGTTACACAGTGATAATGATAAAGTCCCCCGTTCATTTTGGGTAAACATTTAGACTCGGGGTACGTATAAATTTAGTGAGTGTCGGTTAGGTTCGTCCAACGTGGCGATTCTATTTATTAATGTGGATTATAGTAATGTTAGCCTATGTATGCGGGTCTTTCTCTTTCTCAGATTAATTTATTTCAATTGGTTTGCTCGGATAATTGGTGGGATTCACAAGGGTTTGATCGTATAGCTAACTGCATGCCAGTCGAGCAGCAGTGGCATAGGGTGGTCTGGTTGCGCCCAGGTCCCGTATTGGCGTAATGGAAACTTTGCCGTAGTCGGCCTCTTATGCTCTGTTATTTTCTGTCATTTTCTTTTTCCATTAAATGGACTTTTTAACATATTTTACTTCATCTTTTCTTTAATTTTTGTCAGCAACATTTAGATGCCATATTAGCTTCTTCTTATTCACCATCATAACCTTATTCATCTTTTCGTCCAATTCTTTCTTCACATTCTTCTTTACTTTCATCATCATCTTCCTATTATTATCATTGATCCTGTGCGCCTTCATCTTCAACTCATTTCTTCTTCATGATCGTCTTCTTCACCGTTTTCTGTGTAGGCGGGCTTCATGATGTTGAAGAACGGCGCAAGGATACTGGAACTCTGGTCCGTGAGCACCCCACTATGGGCACCATCGTCCAACGTGGCCATTCTATCGTTGGAGGTTGGTGACCAGGTCTGGCTGCAGCAACGCCATGGACAAAGCCACGGAGACATGTACACCACGTTCTCCGGATTCCTCGTCTTCAGGAATTGAGCCCAAGAGCATGGTTGCCGACACGCAGAGCAGAAAATTGCGGAAGAACACTCTTGCTGTCAGAGTACTGCGTGTAAATCGCTAATATTAATGCTGTCAGAGCGATATATATATATATTCAACATATTATATTGGCTTAGCTAACTATCGTTAAGTGCAAACTGTTTAGAAATATCCTTGTCCATCGATGTATCATTAGTTATATTTAGTTGCCCATGCAAATATATATAATCTTTTTCAGTGTAGTCTATTTCAGACATCTGTGCAGTCGTTTCATTCAATGTAATGCATGTCCGCGCATGTCAGATGCAAATAAAAGCCTCTGACTTACTTACTTTACAATGAACCAGACTAACTACATGTATTGCCCCTATAAAGGTAAAACGTTACGCAGTTGCTTACGTAACCCGACTTAGAAATTTTTCAGAAGCATTAAGTTGAAAGCAATTCATTTGGCGAGCATAGGAATTGAGTTGAAACGCATGTGGCCGACACGTAGAGCATAGAACTGTCGCGGAAGAAAAGCACCGTAGTTTTCATAGTAATGCCAGGTAACCGTAGACATTATTCAGGCCATTAGTGTCTACTGAAACGAGACTTTATTTTTGTTTGTGTTATTACCAGTCTTTGAACATAGTTATTTTGAATTTTGTCTACATTTTGTGCAACGATTAAATTTCTGCCGATTGGTAGACTTCAAACAACGCCATCGACATAAATCATAGTAATCACTAAGCATTGATTGATTGATTGATTGATTGATTGATTGATTGATTGATTGATTGATTGATTGATTGATTGATTGATTGATTGATTGATTGATTGATTGATTGATTGAAAGCATGATTTCAGCATAATCGTAATTTAAATGTTAAGTGATTCATAATGTAACCCGGTAGTCTTCAGACATAACACTTCTCCGCCCTTCCGTCACCTCATCACAACTTTTGCAACTCGCTCCATAGCCATAGGTTTCTCGCCTCTCTAGGATACACCTGCCAGAATATCTTATGCATCATACGCAGTCACCAAAGCTCACCTCGTGCCATCTCTCCACTGGTCTTTCACTCAAAACTGAAAACACTGCTCCTTCACAAATCCTATCCTGACTCCTCCTCTTCCCCTTAACTCCCTCGCCTTTTCAATTCTAAACACCATCCATTTTAGTCGTTTGACTGTCTGCCTGCCTGGCCCTTTTGGATCTTGATCTGGAACCTAGTTTACCTCTATCCCGAATAGATCGGTTGCGTAGTACCGTAAGGAGAGGGAACAAGACATCAACGAGCTCCTGGAGCAGAAAGGTAGGTAGAGGGTCTAGCTCACACGACTAGGGAGGAGAAGCGAGGATGAGGCGGCGCAGCTCCTCACTGGTGACTTCGTTCATTGTGGATAGGCAACAGTCGGTGGTAGGGTGGTAAGGAGGAGGAGGAGCATTTTCCGGGGCACGGCGGACGCCGACGATGTTAGTGGTGTATGAAGACAGGAAATCGTCTGCCGTGAAGGACGACTCCTCTGAAGAGTAACCTGCGTGGTCACGGCAACATCCCATAAGGGTACCGAATGGGGCCCACAGATGCTTGGGTTCTCTGGCGTGAGAGGATATTCTGGCCTCCCAGTATGTTTTCTCTTTTTCTCGATATTGGCGGTGAATGTTACGAACGAAATGCACCCAGGCCGAGCGGTCAGATGGAAGCCCAGTGCGCCTGTACTTTCTCTCATGGTGCGAGCCTGACGCCGCATGGAGCGGCACTCTCTGTCAAGCCATGGAGAGTGAGAGCATTGGCGGATGGTTTCCCGGCCCAACGGTAGAAACCTATCGAATAACTCAGCCATGTATATCTCGTAGTATGTAGAGGCATCCAGCCAATGTAGTGGGATCGGCGACCACAGGCACCTCCATTAGCGCAACCTTGAACCCCTCGCGACCCAGCCCCCACTTCCCAGCCGCGTACCAGTCTAGTGATAGTAGAGGGTGCATCGTGAAGATAAGGTATTGTTGCCACTGTCCGAGATGGTCGGCGGAAAGATTTGTAGAACCGTCAGCGCAAGTGATGGTGTCATGTGATAACTCCCTCGGACTATACTCTTTAGAAGTTTGGAGATTACGATTACGATTAATGACGTCCAGCCAGCCACCGCATCGATGCGTTGGCTCAGCCACGTGCTGAATCAAGCCGAAATGGTCAGCGACGGCTTGGAAATCCATGGCGGCCGTCGAGGAGAGAACTTCTAGGTGACGATTTGAGAGTTATTATAGAGCAACCTTTTCTAACGTGGTGGCGAATTCATCGAAGAAGGCCCGCGATGGCGGAGAAGTGCCCGGTCGGTGGACCGCCAGGACCACTAGAGGTCCCCTGTGCGACGAGACGGTGACCGCAAGGGCTTCGAATGTGTGGGAATCGATGATAGGCTGATCTTTTTTAGTACTGAGTGTGTCTCCATGACAGCTGACATTATAATCTGTATTATCGGACAGTCTAGCTGACATTATAATCTGTATTATCGGACAGTCAATTTGGGTGGCCTATTTAGACAGTCTATGTTGACAGCCTAATTGGATGAGTTTTCGAACATTTTAAAAGATATAATATTTTAAATACTTTTAAATGCATGTTACTGAATTTCAATACATTTTAATTTTTTATCATGTATGTAGACCTAAGTAAATATGCTATATGCGCGTTTAGCGCCCTGTCACCCTACTTTCCTCCCTCCCATCCTCCATTCTTTCTTTTCAGACTTCCTTCCTATCAGAAGCCCTCCCGTCCTCTCTCACAACTTCGCTTTCTCCTTACTATCTTCCCTCCTTCCTCCCACCCTTCCTCTCTCCCACACTCCATTCCTTCCTCACATTTAACATTCCGTTCTTCCACCCTTCCTTCATCTTTCTACCTCCCTTCCTTCCTTCCTTTCTTCTTCTCCCTCCCTCCCTTCCCCTCCCTCTTTCCATCCATCTCTCCAACATTTAAACTGTAGTGTATATTATTTGTAAATAAGAAAGTTTACATGCTAATACGCTATACACGTAGGCCTAGGTAAATAATTTTTTTTCTCTCAAATATCCTAGATCTCACTATGGCATATTTAGTACCAATACATGACGTGTATCATAATTCAAGTGCAGTATAGTCAAAGAAATAGTTACTTCTTGTAAAATCATGCAATATCGTATAATTGATTATTTAACAATGGTCCTGATAAAACTTTTCTAGAGAGAAGGCAAAACCTTACGACACGGATGTAGCAGTGACGCATTAAAATTTGTCCATGTTATCGTATGCGACTGAACAGTTATATAGCGCCTTTCATAACCTAACAAATGTGTGAGTTTTATGTTTACATCAAGTGACTCAGTTTTTAGTAAATCAAGATGCATATTGAAATCAAATTTAATCGAGAATAATCGATTAAATTCGATTAATTTGGTCCATGTTACATAAAGCGTGAAAATCTGTTTAGACTGTATACACTGCAAAATCCTTCAATCATTCGACATGCTGAAGTTAAAATTGTCAAACTGAGAAATGTAGTCAATAGTATCTACCTTCTTTCTACAAACATTTTCAATAATTTCTTCATCTTCGACTTTTCCATCAGCATAGACCTTAAATGCAAAATGATCGCTTAATTTTCCACTCAAATGTTTCACATTATTACTATTCGCCATATTGTTTATTCCGGAAATAGGTCGGGTTGACGTTATAACATAAGTAACAAAATTAATCGAAAATTAATCGAACAAGCCGAAATTAATCGATTAAAAGTTTCAACGATTACTCGATTAATTTATCGTTAAATCCGCAGCTCTAATTTTATTCATTGTTTTCTTTCCAGAATTACTTTTAACTTGGGCCATTCAACTTTGTCTACAACTGAGAATATACGTGAAAAATAACAAGCTTCTAACTGTATGAACAGCCGCATTACTTAATACAGCGATCGAGCAAGAGCCCTGAACCGCAATGGGCATAAGACAAATTTTCCATCAGCATATGATAATAAATAATAATAATAATCTTTTCTTTAATCAAGCGCCTGACAAACGCACTGCGCTGTACATTTACATGTTATGCAATTTAAATCTTAACTACTAACAGAACAGACAGCCTGCAATACACGGCGCTAATAGCAGCCTACAAAGCACGTCCGCCCAACGGGGTTCGAACTCGGTACCTCTCGGTCTCTACGCCAGATGTTATCCTATTCGCTATCGGGCCCCAGTCGGATAACGACGAACGACGGACATACAATCAAGTTTAAACAGTGGGACATTTAAGCAGATACAGTAAAACACATGTCTCTAAAACTACTAAAGCGTTCTTTCAGCCAATATAATAATGTTGAATATAATATTATCGCTTGGACAGCATTAATAGCAGCGATTACCATGCAGTACTCTGACACGAGTGTTCTTTCGCGAATTTCTGCTGCGCGTGTCGGCCATCATGCGCTTGGACTCAATCCTCGAAGACGAGGAATCCGGAGAACGCGGTATACCTGCCTCCATAGACTGGTGATCCACCTCCTAGCTGCAGCCAGACCTGGTCGCCAGCCTCCAGCGATAGAATGGCCACGTTGGAGGACGTTGCCCACAATGGGGTGCTTACGGAATAGATAGTCATTATCCAAACTCCGTTCTTCAACAAATTGACGGCCGCCTACAGAAAACGGTGAAGAGTATGATAACGAGGAAGATATGAGTTGAAGCAGAAGACGCACAAGATCAATGATAATAATAATAAGATGATGATGAAGGTAAAGAAGAATATGGAGAAAGAAGGCGAATAGAACGAACAAGATTAATAAGATTACGAAGAAGGTGAAGAAGAAGTAATATGGTATGGATAAATTTTGCTGAAAAACAAAAGTAATAATGAACTGACAATAAAATCATAAAAAATACGTCCACTTCATGGAAAAAGAAAAGAAAACAACAGAGCATAAGAGGCCGACTACGGCAAAGTTTCAATTATGGCAGTACGGAACCTGGGCGCAACTAAGCCACCCTATGCTGCACAGCAAAGAGATTTACCGCCAGATATGATTGACTCTCGTGCATAGCTGTCAAAGCTAGGATGAAGCGCAGGTGCTTAGACTGAATCAGGCAGTTATTCGTTAGCATCAGGATCTTGAACTCAATTATACTATGTCTTCGCAAGGGTGACTAATGCATGTCTTCCTGCATGCAGTTAGCTATAAAAATCAAACCCTTTTGGATCCCACCAATTATCCGAGGAATCAAATGAAGTAAATTAATCTGAGAAAGAGGAAGACCCGCATACATAGCCTAACACTACGTCAAAGCGTCCTCTCAGATCCTCTGACCGGCTTGACCTTTTTGTTCCCCGTGTTAGGACCACAATGGCTCCTTTGTGTGAATAGGTCCCTCTCTATATGGAATCGACTTTCTCCTTCTCTACGCTCTACAATCCTCTCTGGTGGCATCTCTACCTCTATCTCTCACCTTAAAACCTTCCTCTTCTCTCGGAGTATCTCGCACTGGGAGCGATTCTGAAAGGCTTATGCTATGAGAAGCGCTTCATAAATGATAAAATACAATACAATACAATAAAAAAAATGAGAAAAAGGAAGACCCGCATACAATGTCATAACACTACCATAATCCGTCTTTGTGCATATGAATGCACGCGTCAGGATTGAAGCAGTTTTGACTTTTTGCTTTGACCTCTAGATAGGCATGTTAACTCCAATAACACAATAAAATTATTGTTAACCGTCTTCAAAAGAAAGTTTGCTTAAAGACTGGCCGATAGTTGACCATTTCGTCATCATCCCGACCCTTGGCGTTTAAGCTATAGGTAAAATTATCGCCCGCTTCTGGGAGGTAGGAATTGGCTCTTTGGGCCAAGTGAAGTTCAACAGCACCACACAAATAGCATAAAATCATCCACCAGATCTCTTAAGGAGAATGTCGGCAGTGGGTTCAACTTTTTGATTTCTATGGTGGCGGCAGTAGCAGTGTGATTCTCGTTAACGATAACTGTAACGAAAATGTTCGTTAATGAAAATAAAATGATTTCGTTAACGATAGCTATAACGATAACTAAAAATATAATTAACTGTAACTATAACTATAGCGAAAAAAACATCAGCGAAAATTCATTGTTATTTTCGTTAATGCTAGAAAAGAAAAATTGCAATATCGACAAATATGAGGACTTGAAAATGCGCTACCACTAATAACCTATGTTCGACCTCGATTTTGGAATTGTGAATTAACCTAGTAGTAGTTGAGTATTATTAAATTTAGCTATTTTGTAAACGTTTCTACAGTGATTGCGACCAAGGTTGTCTTACGCAAATTCGCAGACTTAGTAGTCGAAGTAATCTTGTGTATCCGCAATTTTGGGAATGCAGTCAGTAGTCAATTCAAGTAGCCTACGAATCAGTCAGAAATAAAAGTTCGTGTGGGCTATCATCAGCGTTGTTGGTGTTAATGAGGGGAAGTAATGTGGCCGACTAACAGCCGGTAAAAACACGACTCATCTACTCAATCATCTCACCCACTGTACGTACAAAGAAGTCTGCGCTGCATAGAGTGATAGGAAGAGTGCAGAGAAGGGAACTCGCGAAGACAATGAAAACCGCTTAGATATTAGCATGCAGTATAATTAGCAACCTTTCCAATGGCTAGTTTTTCAATGTGTTTGGTGAGTTTTGCGGGCTTAACAACTTTTTGTTTTCACTTAGACATAGCATCAAGGTAACGTGCATTCCTAAACATGAATGCACCATTTCTTCAAAGTCTTCGAAGCACTAAGAAAATTGTGTAACGCGTCTTAATATGCCTACATGTAGCTCCTGCGACTGTAGGCAATTTCACGTAACCTTATTGTAACTATAAATAGTAACTCAAATAAAAAGCCAGTAACTATAACAATAACTGCAACGAAAAAATAATACTAATTATAACTGTAACTATAACTAAAATAAGAAACCATTAACTTTAACTGTAACTATCTTTAAGTTCTCTGCCCTTCGGCAGGTTCCAACTTCCAATGACGCCACTCTTCTCTGTGCTGTGCCTTTTCCTTTAATTCGCTGTATCCGTCGGCCATCCACCCCAGCATCATCTGCCTTGGTCTTCCCCTCCCTCTTTTCCCTTCCATTATCCCTTCTATGATTTCTTTTAGAAGGGAGTCTCCTCTTAATACGTGCCCCACCCAGTTCTTCTGTCTTTCTCTTATTGTTGTTATTAGCGATCGTTTTTCATCAACCATTTGTAGCACCTCGTCATTCGTTAACTGTAACTATAACTAAAATAAATCAGTAAGGAGAATCACACTGGGCAGTAGCTGCTGACGACATTGTTCTGGTGGAATGACCTCTAAATGTGACATTCTACATTCGGTCAGACAATTTGGCATAAGAAAACATTGATTATCCTCAGTTCAGTTGCTTTTCGGAACTATTCAAATGAAATTTTCTGCACACTACGTCCAAAAATTCATCGTCATCATCATCAGTTCCCGACGCCAGATATTTTTCGGCGATGGTCATTGGTTACGAATAAATTACCTCCCTTGTTCTCGTTCACTTGTCAAGTTCATTGCTCCCCTTAGTCTCAGTCCAAGTGATGCTATGTCATCATTTATATAATCTATACATCCTAGTCCTTGTCCGCCTTTGTTTATTTTTTCTTCGAATCTTGAGTGTAATGCATTGTGTCGATTTCGGTGAACTGGCATTCTTTCCAAACCATCAGAGACTTCGTTGAAACTTTGTGTTTGGATTCGTAATGCTTGTCTAATGTCATCGTTCCTATTTTCTGCAGTCTTGAAATCCCTGCGATCTTCCGTAGCCAACTCATTTCTGCTGTAAGAATTCTTTTCTCATCCTGTTTTCGCATTGTCCAGCATTCCGATCCGTATAGGAAAATCGGTTGTACCATCGTCTCGTCTATTTTTATCTTGGTTTTCTGTGTCAATTCTCTGCTTCTCCATATCCTGTTCATCATTCCAAATGTTGCTGAAGCGCGTCCAATTCTTCTTTGTATATCTTTATCGTTGCTGCCCACCTAGATAAACTAATTGTTCTACTTGTTCAATAGCTTCTATTTGAATGTTGATCCTTATTGGTGTCTCTTTATTCTATTCAATCAGCTTTATTTTGGTTTTCTCTGCGTTGATCATTAGGCCGAATCTTCTGTTGGTTTCGTCAATCTGTGTCGTAATATCCTGTAGTTCTGGTCCGCTTCTAGTGAGGAGGCCAATGCCATCAGCAAATCGGAGATTATTCACCAGCCTTCCATTTAATTTGATTCCTGCCTCTGTGTTGTTAAGGCTGAGTGACATTACTGCTTCTAATACCAGACTAAATAGGTATGGGTATAAGATACATCCTTGTCGTACTCCCGTTTGTGTGTGAAAGTATTCTGTGGTCGTTTTATCTACTTTAATGGCACTTGACGATTTTCAAAGTTTGATCAGTTGCTCTGGTATCCCTGTATTTTGCACCACTCTCCACATTCCATCATGCCATAATTATGCTATCAAATGCTTATTTGAAGTCAATGAAGTTGATGAAGACTTTTTGGTTGTGTTCTATGCTTTTTTCAAGTATCTGTCTCAGTGTGAAGAGTTGATCAATAATTGTGCTTCTTCCTGGCCTGAACCCGGCATGCTCTTCTCCAAGTGACCTTTCAACGTTCTGCTTCATTCTGTTTTGTATTATTTTGGTGAAGACTTTTCCTGGAATGCTCTGTAGGCTAATGCCTCTGTAATCTTTGCAGTCATGTGGATCTCCTTTTCTTTTGTATTTTAGACGATTGTCGATTTTGCCCAGTCTTCTGGTATTTCTTCCTCTTGTTGAATCTTTGTAACAATGGTATGCATAGCTTTAACGACTGTTTCTCCTCCTCCTTGAAGTAGTTCTGTAATGATTCTATCCATGCCTGGCGCTTTGCGTCCAAAAACTGTCTTACTTAAATTGTATACTAATAGCCTTTAGAGGTATGTGATCCATTTAGTACATTGAGAAAAAACTACATAAAACGCGGGCAGCATGTCGCGAAGGACAGTAATAATATTAGGCGGCGATGGGTGCAAACAAATAACCTATATTTCTCGATAATGTGAAGATATTATGTTAATAATATCAGAAAAATTAGAAAGAATTTTGGTAAACAGGCATCAACATGCTCTTTCCACATAAGGGTTATTTACCAAACTTAGAGTCCAGGAGTTCTGCACTGGAGATGCTAGTTTACTCTAAGGTTCTGTATTGCATTTGATTTCATTACCCACTTGGTATGCACTGCTGCGAGGGTGACGCTGAACTGATAGGTAGCGCTGAAGGGGGCCGTGAATCGACCAGACCATGCCGAATAGGCTGAACCGATGTTCGTTACTACGCGGTCGAAGACGAGGTCGGTGTTGTGGGTGACTGGGACGACGCTCTTAGACGGATAGACGAAGAACGCCACCTTCTTCTGCTGGATTGTACCGATCCAACTGCGTTGCACTGGTGAAAATGAAGACACAGGTAGATGTAATCAGATTAATAATAAACGTAATGAACGACTGAGGTATGAGGTGTGGTGCTAAAAGGTAATGGGATAGAGGTAGTAAGATAAACATAACAATGGAAAGTTAATGAGGTCTGAGTAGTGTCAGGCATTTGTAATTAAGTTATGGTTATACTTAAAACACATTATGGTAAGGGTAATGAGGTAAAGGTAATCAAGGCAAAGGTAAAAGTAATAAGGTGATGGTAATAGATTATGGTGATACAAACTTGTGAGCAAATATACCTACTTAAACCTGAATGAATGGAGGAAGTGATGAATGAACGCGTTAGCGTCGTGACTGAGTGAATGATTGGTCTTAAGGAAAAGTTGTGAAATTTGTATAATAACTCTGGATTACAAATTGTAGTCAACAAGTTAGATCATTTAACCTTGCTGGTGTGACAGAACAAAACTTTATATCACCTACTCGTGTATGACTCAAGGGTTCTTAATTCCAAACAGTAAAAGTTTGGTTTCCATTATGCATGGCATTCGGCGAAACTTGCTTTAAAAGTTCTTTATATTACGATAATGCGAACCAGTTAAGCATGACAAAGGGATATACTGTGATGTAATAGCATAATACAACATCGTAGATATCAAGTTACTTCTAGGGTGCTTACAATTTGAGTTGCTCGTGCAACTGACATTGCCAGTCTTAGCTAGTGCTATGAGTTAGAAAGCAGAGTTTTAATATTGTGTTTTTGAAGTCGTGAACCCTATCTTTCTCCTAAATAGATGGGGGTATTGCTCCATGCACTTGGGTCAGAGCTTTATAGACCTTATTATTAGGGGTGGGCAACGATTACATATTTTAATCGAAATTAATCGCACGATTAAAGTTTTTCTTAACAGGATTAATTTTTAATCGCATGTCCCAAAAGATAACAAGTACAACTACTCTACCGACTCTGAGTAGTTACTTGAATATGCGCTATATTATTGCTTGCACTCAATAAACAAAAAGCAAACAGGCTTTTACTACTTGTTTTTAATTTTAGTTTTTATTTTCAAGTTTAAGGTTTAAACTTAAAATTTTACTTCAAAATAGCGGTGTTGTCAAGAATTGTTTTATCGCATTTATTAAAAATAATTGGGCTTTGTGACAATAGCGTTAACTGCGTTAACTGCGTTAAAAATTTAATGCCCAGTCCTACTTATTATTCGTTTAGGTTAGTATGTGATACGAAGACTTCGACAGAATAATTTTATGATAGCGGATTGATGCAGTCTACAAGATTTCACGATAATGTGGACTTGCTGAATAACGTGGACTTGACTACGATGCAGACTCATGCAGTAGTCACTTCGGCTCAAGATCAAACTTTGGATTTGACTCGAAGTAATTAAGTAATCATTGCGTGACACTTGTGTAACGATTTTCGCGGTTATTCTGGAAAGGCGTTCAAGTAAGTCTTCATATTGCTATACAGACAAGAAAGCCTGTCACTATCGTGGACCTTATAGGCTGCTTATTTGCCAACGAAAAGTGCGACATTGAAGACATAACAATACTTTGGAAAGCCTGTCACTGACAAAGTCAGCGTCATTGAGAGGGACCAGAGACTTATGTCGCCCTGGTATACAGCGACAATATAACCTCCGTCCAACACTTTGAAAAGCCCGCTAAGAATGTGAAGGACTTTATCGCACGAGAACTTTACAAACGCTCGCCTTAGGTCACAGCCGACTAAAGCCGACTGCTTTTCTCTAATGATAACATTTAAATCTTTTCTCTTTAATAATTGTAACTGGTTGTGGGTCTGTCAATCTGTCGGAAAATAAACGAATATCTATACAAACCATTCTGTGAAGGTGGTGACTTCTCAATCTGTTCTCCGAGTCTTGTACGAAGATCTTGGACAAGATCTTGCAACGATCTTGCTTTGACATCCGACTTGAGATCTGCCTGTGACTGCTCAATGCCAGCAAAGCGCAGGTCGGTGCCTTGTGCTGTTGCAACCAACATCTCAAGCAGAAGGAAAATCTGCGTAAATTTGAACATTTTATCAATGTGCGCACGTTGCAGGTTCTGCGATTCTTCTTTAAGACACAAACTTTATTCAGAAGTCTATGACTATGTCTCCATGTCTCCATACCAGGTTTTATACTTTCTGATATGGTGGAGGGGCATGCGTGCCTGGAGCGTCTAGACATGCAGCTTACGGCAGTCGAGGTTGTTTAATTATAATTAACAGACGCTAAAATTTTAACTGCGTAGGTAATTACGCTCAAAGTGGCCTAGATATCCGGCTTGGATTTTCTGGAAAGATGCGAATTCAGAGAAAAACGAGTTATTCTCAGGGTATATGGCTGCGGAGGCGTCGATTCTTAATTGTTATTGGAACTTTTGTTATGACGGTTGATTAGATTAGAATGCTTAAATTGGCTATCAACATCTGGGAAAGAATTATTGTACAGATGCGAATTTCAGAGAAAAATGTGCCACATGCAGGCTTTATGACTGCGGAGGCGTTGCTTCTTTTGGTCATTGCATGTTGAGTTACCATATTTCAGCAGATAATTGCGTTTAGGGTGGTTATCAAAATCTGGCTTTTAATTAGTGCATGGATGCGTATGTAGAGAAACGTATGGAACGTAATCCAAGGTGACATTGCAGTAATCAAGCCAAGGCGATATTATAGTTGCATGCGTTATAGACTCTTCTTATGGGTCATTTGAACTTAGTTATGCCGACTGAGTAGGTAAATACACGTAAAAATGGCTATAAAAATCTCGTCAATATTTACTTAAGAGATACAGATATTCTTAGCATTGTGATTAAAAGAATCACAAGTCCTTCTCCAAAAAAATATATATTGACCTGTTTGCATTGGTTCTATTGTTGTGGGATCGCCTGTGGTTGTGGTTGCGCATTTGTCCTCGTAAACACGCTTCTGAGGAGTTTCCATGGAAACGTGTAAACAAATTTAGTCGTGATTGTAACTGCGAATTTCGATAGCAACATTTCAAGAAGCTCCTCATAGGTGGTTCAGACCTGACAGCAGGAGACTAGCTTGACTATTTACCGTTACTTAAGTTTAGTAAGGATGGTTTTCTTTCTGTTGGCGGTGTCGGAAGCAGGCTTCCATTAAGGCTGAGGTCAGTTCGGGAACTTTTGCTAGTCGGCTAAAGAAAAAATCCTCGCTGGAAACTCCATCCAGGAGAGACAATGTCTTGTAGTTATGCGAGGTGGCAGGAATGGGATCAAAGTGTTTGCGTCGGGCTCAGATATCATTCAGAAAGAACAATGTTCCATGTTTTCTCAAATATGTTTACTGTGCGAATATAATCCATGGTGGAACGATGCATTCGACTTATATTCAAACGGTATTTGGTGGAATCACTCTGTGTGTAACATAATATTACGCGTCCTTTGAGTAAGACTCTAATTTATTAAGGCGCGTTATAAATACAAGTTGTACTGTATTGTACTGTACGATGAGTGGTTGATATATGCAATATTTACAGGTGTGTATCCACTGCTGCACAAAATTATATATCACCTTGTGCATTTCTTCACACTGGCGCATGTGTTTACTGGTTTCGATTCATGCTTTGATGTTAGTGTTACTGTTAGTGCTACTGTTTATAGATTGAGAAATGGGTGAAAATACTGTTCATTTTGGGTTTATTTATTGAAACCCATGAACTACTGCAACAATTGAAGCTGAACTTGTATAATTATGGTAATGAATGAAGCTCATGAATTGAACGAGAACTCTTAAAAAATCGGTTTTAACATCGTGTCACTATGATTTAATAAATACTATTTCAATAAAGCACAGGAACTGTAGCCTATTTACGTAAACCAGCTAGCCTTCCGTCATGTATTCAGAGGGCCAAAAGTGTTAACGCTTTAAAATGCAATTTAAATTCTTTGCTGCATACAACTATAAGAACTTGCACTGACAACTGATATTATGAAGCAACCGAGGCAGAGTTTGCGGCTAGTGATGCAGTATAGCTAATGATGCGTCCAGATTTATTACCGGTAAAAAACCGGATATTTTACCGGTAAAAGATCAAATTCATAGTTTACCGTGGAAAAATGACTTTTAAATGGTAAAACATGCTAACTGGGTCAAGTTCTCTTTCTTTGCTCTTATTACACATCATAACAAATATTATCAGTGACACTTCTTGTTGTCAGTGTCAGCTTTATTCACACGGTAGTAGTAAATACGGTTGGTGTTGCACAGATATGGAAATTTACTTTACGTAAATTAATAGCTAATGCAAGCATTCAGCTTGAGAAAGTCAGAAGACCTGGTTAAGTACAGAGTGATGTTTGGAGTCTGCAAAGACTGTAGGTAATAAGGTTGACTGAAATGCAGTGTCTTGTATGCAATTAGCCCAGTCTTGAAACTATTCGCTTTTTCTGATATGAATGTGCAAACAATGTAGTAATTTAAGCATTGATGTTATATGTTCATTTTTTAAAATTTAATTGATATTTGGTCTAGGTACTTTGGACTCAGCGGAGCTTAATCAAGTTAGCTATCAAAATGACAATAAAAACCGAGTTGCAGTTGTCGAGACGGCTATGCCCTGGAGACCAGGGCATTAACCATATAATCGATTTAATCAAGGCAGATAAACGAATGTAACGTCTAATCCTCGTAGTGGGAAGACCTGCATATTGAATTAATGTATTCATTCAAACATAAAGTTAGTGTCAAACAGAATGTCCTAATTGTGGGCTGAGCAACTGCTTTGTATGACATAAGTGCCCAGGTAGATAGAATCAAAGAATTAAATTTGTTTAGTTACCTAGCTCCAAATGGGAGGAACTCAGTTTTGAATGAGCTTAAGAGCAATTCGTTATCTGCCATCCAAGACTGAATTGTTCAAAGACGTTAACTAGCAGTGTGAGATGTATGAGGAGGCATTATCGAATGTATTAGTGTAAAGACAGTTGTATTGTAACATATCTGTACGGTACTCTGTCTCTAACAAATATCACTTACTAAAACTGAATGCAAAATTGACTTTGAAATAAAAGTAGGCTATTGTTTGTAAACAACTATATAGTAAGCAATACAATATTAGGACAATGTTAGTGTTCATTTTAGTATTTAACTTCAACTTGTAAATGGATGGATAAACATACAGATGTGGGAAATCAAGAACACAGCAACGACGTGTCTTGTTTTCTCAAATATGATCGCTGTGCGAATATATTCCACAGTTTCATAATTCGACTTATGTTGTGTTACATCACTTAGATCATTTTTAAACAATTTTTACCATATTTTACCAATTCGACCGTTAACAATCCGGATTTTTTAACATCAATTATTTTACTGGTAAATTTATATCACTAGGCTATATGTGTTGAAACAATATAAATTATTTGTAAATTATTGTCTTCTATTGTTTTCTTTCAAAGTTCATTTTCAACTGTTACACACACATATTTTGCATATCCGTGCCTTCCTTACAAGCATCACATAAACATCGAACCCACATTTCCATTCCCACATGGGTCATTCATGGTTCCCTTCTGGAATACGGGAAAGCCAACAGAATTTCTCCTTCGTTCCAAAAACACGCTATACTACGTGGTTTTTGCCCCTTGCAAAAGTTTCCACGGGCGCCCTTGATCACATCTGTCGAATCATCTGCTATGAGCCGGATTATTTTTTATTGGCGGATCCGTTATAGTCTAATATACGGGGACGATCGCATTCGAGGAGTTATCAGAATTATGTTTTCGGCACGTGATCACACGTCTGGCGAAGCATGTGCTAAGAGCCGGAAATATATAGGTAGGCCTATAATATCCGTATATATAATTGTTCATTTACACATTATAGGGAATCCTTGATTCCGCCAGGTGCGTGTGATGGTAATTACTCCTCCCCCAATTGAAACTTTTAATTTCAATTAATGACAATAATTCAGAGTAGGCCTAAACGTCATTTTTATAACGTAACTCGGATGATAATATTATGACACTTACCAGACTTGACAAATTCTCTAGCCTACATACATGTTGATATATATATGCAAAGCATGACAATTTAATCTAAATTAATGGAAGTGCACACTTCATTTTCAGTGGAAGGAACTGCACGGTTTGGAAGTCAATCTTGCAACACTGACGTCTACAAATATGACGAAATCAAATGGAAATGGATTAATCTACTTTCTAAATGAAGCAGAATTGGAATATTGATAAGCGAACAGAGTTTCTTCTTCTATCCACAAATATTTTCGTACTGCGTGGTTCTGGGGAACTTCTGCCCCTTGAAACATTTTCACGGGCGCCGCTGATCACATCTGTTGAAGTATCTGTGATATGTTTTTATTGGCTGATCCGTTATAATATACGGTCACGTCAGATTTTAGGAATTCATGTTCTCGGCACGTGCATTGACGTCTGTCGAAGCATTTAGTAGGATCCTGAAATATATAGGCACATATACAATAAATAACATAAATGTGTCATTTGCATAGACACGGAATTACATTTATGTCTCGGCAGGTGACACACGTCTGGTGAAGCAATCTGCTATTGAGTGACGATGTTTATGGACGGCCCCACTTGGTCTACAAATATGACGAATCAAATGGAAATGGATTAATCTACTTTTTAGATCAGGCAGAATTGGAATATTGATAAGCGAACAGAGTTTCTTATTCTATCTACAATGTTTCTTTTATGGTCGCATAATAATCTGGAAAGTTTTATGACATTTAAAAACATATTTAGGGGTCCCCAAGATCACTTACATTTACCCCATATAGGGATATTGGCATAATTTGCGCCTGACGTGTTCAATTTCTAAACGCTGTAAGATACCATTTGACCCCATTATGTTCTCGGCACGTGCACTTGACGTCTCTTATATAGCATTTAGTAGAATCTACAAATATATAACTTTATTGGATACAATCCGATACTTAGGTGTTGTTTTACGATCAAATAATGCAATTAATCTATACAAAACTCGCAATATCAGTAACTGCTATCACACTCATTGCTAAGGGTAGTCATTATTACAAATCCTTGATAATGCAACAAGCCATGGTTTCAGCTCCTACATACATTCATCTGCTCATTCTTTATCACTGCTTACACCTTTAGGTGCTTATTCTTGACAATCTACACCGGAATCGTAATCGCAAATGGATTAATCGCCTGCCCCCGAAGACGCAAGAACCAACTTATTCATTTTAATCAAAGACACCAATCAGAGGTGGTCATCTGTTGAGTCAGGCAAGACAGTCGGGTGATAATATTATTGGAGTTGAAATGGCGAGGGAGACTCGAAGTGAAGGAATAGGATCTAGCCTTTGTGAAAAAGTCAGAGAATTTTCAGTTTCGATTGAAAGACCTGCGGAAAGATCAAGAGGTGAGGTTGAAGTGAGTTCGTGCATGGATCAGTTATTTGTCGTAGCACTGGTGGGAGTTTGTTCTAAACAGGAGGTACAGCTATGGCTACGGACCGATTTACAATTCTACATGTCTGCAAGATTGGCCTTTGTTCTTAGAAAAGTCATGCAGATGCCTTTCGACAACTTGTAGAAGAAACCTCGTTCTTCGTTATTGTTGAAATGAAATTTTGTTTCAGAGTTCGCCATGTTCAGCATTGTTATTCACACAGGTCAAGTAAATAACAAACTCTATGTGATATCTACGATTGACTTTCCGACCATTCTTCAACTGGGTGCGTTCAAGATAACTGTGGTCGCTAGTAGTTCGGAAGAAGCTTCAAGAAAAGATAACTCCGTTGGATCTACAGGAAAGAGACTGAACCAGGTGCAAAAAGCATCTCCCATTGTCGAGATAAACTGCTTTCTCTTCAGTAGACAGATGCTGAGAGTAACAGAGATATGGTCGATGGCTCCTATCTTAGGTATCAAGAATGACGCTGCATCATCTTCAGTCCTGTGGATTGCAGAGCGACAACATCATAGTCATGCAGCCTTTGGATTAGTTGAATGTCATTGATGGGTGTACAGCAGCGACTCAACATGAGAACCACGATTGGATGTACGTGTAGATGTTAACAACAAATCTGTTAAATCGTTGACGGTGACTGTAATTCAGTTGTGCATCCTCAACTGGATAACCGAATGCGTCAGACAACAGGACTTCAAACATGTGATGTCGACAAGCCATCTACAGCAGATTATGACTGATGGCTGTCTCTAGATGGCTGCAGACTCCAACTCTCTCTCCGGTATTTGAGGCCGTTGTGTCAAAGCACATGGCGATTACAAATGCATTGCACTGCCACATCTTTAAAAGGTCCAGAACTGCTACCGCTGCTGCATGTCCTGACCCAGAGACCAACTCTGGCACACCCAGAAGTTTGGTATTTCCATCAACTAGAGAAGAAATCAGGACTGGCAATCTGTCCACTTTGCCCATGTCTACTCCAGTGATGTCAGGCAGCAGCTTGGAATCCCAGTGCATGACAGATTTTCAGGCTCGAAAGTCATCCGTGGTTTGTTCGGCATATATATTTCACTGCGAAAACATCTTTATTCTGCATGATTTCTATCTTCTTCACACTTAAAACTTTATTCACATATACAATAAGGCTACTTGTTTGTAGATTCTACTATTTAAGAGCTTTCTAAAGGTACTGCGCATGTTATTATGAGATCAAAGTGTGATCCTACGAAAATTGTCAAACTCAGAAATGTCACGTTTAAAAATATTTAGAAATTGCACTAATTCTATGAGCATTGGGGGACCTCAAATATTTTTCAACTCAAATGTCAAAAAATTTTGGAAGGTGTTATTATCGGACCATAAAGAAACTTTTCTAGAGGGACTGTGTTAAAAGTTTAATCAATTATTATTTTTCAATGCTGTCATGGGACACCCTAATATATATATATTCGAGCATAGTTGTGCCCTAGCGATACGAAATTTTAATTAACGAACGCTCTCATGCGAATTTCTATCTCAAGTTTAATGGAAATTAACTCATAACCTACCCTGCCGATATTCTTTTAACTGTTAGTTAAGGTTTTCAAACCCATTAAATATATTTTACATAGTGTTTATGAATCGCATAGAGTTAACCATTTTCAAGTGTAATATGTCACTGGCGTGTTTTGCATTGGGACACACGAAACTTGATGTTGCACTGTTTATCAAATATTTGGGCTAATTCAAGATGTCTGAAATATTGTTCTAGGACGCTCCCTAGTTAGCGGGATCTTTAAATCCCTTTTGGGACTCCTCTTGCGGCCAATCCTGATATTTTCGCGTATGTTGAAATGTTATGTGTTTTAATAACACTTCAATAAAAGAGTTTTGATTGATTGATTGATATACACGTACACGGAATCGTTGATTCCGCCCGGATAGTGTGATGGTAATCACCTCTGCCCCAACTGCAACTTTGAATTTAAATTAAAGACACCAATTCAGAGAAACGTCATCTGTTTAACGTTACTCGGATATACAATGCATGTTACGACACTTACCAGACTCGACAAATTCTCTAGCCTAGATAGGTCCAACGTCTGAGAATTTAATTGAAATTAATGAAAGCCTACACTTCATTTTCAGTGGCAGGAACTGCATGGTTTGTTAGTCTGTCTATAGCTTGTAACATTGAAGTCTACACATAATGATCTGATATACGGGGCGATTGCAATAAAGAAATTACCAGGCCTTATAGGCACAGGCAAAGCAGGCAGTTGCCTGGGGCGTCAAAATCTAGGGGTCGCCTTTTTCACAAGGGTTTTTCGAATGTTCAATGTTTCTTCTATCTAACATGTATAAATTGAACTTTAAATATTGCTAATTATATGCCAAGTGGGTGCGTTTTTGTAATGTGGTCGGGAGCGACCGAATTCACTGCGAAAGAGTTAAGTGAGAGTTTGTCAAGTACTGTTTATTTATTAAAAGTTTTTAATAATTGGTTTTTAAAGACCTGTTTCAGTTATCCGAATGCTTGAAGTAGCTTTCATCTGTTTTGTATTGCTACCAGCTGAAGAAAATATTTGCAATAGATGTTTGTTGTTTGCATGGGTTTCTACCCTGGGAAAATGTTTTATATTCTACATTGCCATAGGTGAGTTTTAGCGCATTTTCGAAGAAAAATTGTTTTTTGTCAAGGGTTACGTGGTTAGAATAAGTATTTGAAACTAACGTGACGGTGACTGACATAGTTGTGCAACCTAACTACTTACATGTTTCGAAATTTATACATGTGTATGTAGCCTGTCTTATATAGGACATTTGCGAATTTATTGTACAGTAAGTCCGAATTCTGGGTGAGACTGGCCACTGAACTTTCTCTCTGGGTGCATTTGCACCAAAGACTCCCAAGAAGTCGGCGCCACATGGGCCATGTCTGGTTCATCATTGGGTTGTGACGTAGGGTGGACCGTGGAGTGGGGATATACCATAGGTCTCAAAGTTTGTCCTTCCGTTTGTTTGTTTGTTTGTCCGTCCCACTAAAGGCTCGGGGAACGGAACGCTAGCGCGATATGAATATTTTAGACAACGTTATTATGGAAATTTGTAGGTCAACAGTACTATTTTCAACTCAAAATTTACTTAAAATTCCGTTTTTTAACATTTTATCTATCGAAATGGTCATATTTTAAAGTAATCGAAATGTAAGTCGACTCTGTGATTACCAACCAATCACAATGACCGTTGATTTCAAATCAG
Organism: Aporrectodea caliginosa; assembly: GCA_020284085.1. Lineage (NCBI taxonomy): Eukaryota > Metazoa > Annelida > Clitellata > Crassiclitellata > Lumbricidae > Aporrectodea > Aporrectodea caliginosa. The sequence continues at coordinate 2,987,777 of JACEVL010000084.1, read as the reverse complement.
AAGTGGCCACAGGAGAATTTCTAGGTCAACGGAACTAAAAACTCGCCACTGAAACACTTAAAGCGATACGAAATTTTAATTAACGAACGTTCTCATTTGAATCTCTATCTCAACCCAACTATTTTCAACTCACAATTTACTTTCAATTCCGATATTAGGACATTTTAAGTTTCGATGTGGTCATATTTTCAAACCCATTGAATTCTAGGTTGCCCCGAGTATAATATATTGCATAGAGTTTCACCGAAACAATTTCAAGGCAGCGCATCAATTCGCCAGTGGGAGACACGAATACTTTACACATAGTTCAATTCAAATACAAGGGGGCTGACGAAGCTCTCGTTTAATTCAAATACACGGGCACTGTCGAAGATGTCGTTAAATTCAAATACACGGGCGGGTACAAAACGAGGAACAAAACGTCATTCCTCGCGAAGCCGTCTAAAGTTAGGCCTGGTAAAAACACTCCGGGCGAAGCCGGGTATATATATATATATAATATATATATATATATATATATATAATTTGAAACTTTGATATTTCAGAGACCGGAGCGTGTGATGGTAAACGCCACTCCTCTTCATTTGAAACTTTGATTTTAAATTAAGAATAGCAATTCAGAGAAGCGTCATCTGTTTAACGTTAATCGGATGACATGCTGTTTCAACACTTACCAGATTCGAAAACTTATCTAGTCTATAGATAACTGCAAAGCCTGAGAATAGGCTATCATTGAAATTAATGGAAGCGCAGTTTAGGGCACATTACGTAAATTGGAGCGAAGTAAAAGTGCTGAAAAAATGCGCTTCATTAAAAGTAAGAGTTTTCCGTATTTTGATACTTCTTCACTTGCTCTCTTCCATTGCATGTTTATCTTATATTATAATCCAAAGTCTGATTATTCTGTCCTTCGGTAGGCCTATGTTTGTCTGTCCGGCTAAAGGCTCCGAAACGGAACGCTTTAGCGATTTGAAAAAATTTACAAAACATTATTACGCCGCGTCTAAGTCAACGCGACTATTTTCAGCTCGCAATTTTATTTAAACGCCGATATATGGCCATTTTAAATTTCCAACTTTTTCGACGAGACTATTTCAATACCGGCCAGCATATTTCCAAAGTGTAGGCTACATGGCAGCTGCAACCGCAGGTCTTTCAGCCAATCGGAAGTCAGTATACATATATCACGGCCACGCCCACACAACCGATGAGAATTGCCGTTACTAATCGTAAATAAAGAATCGTTTCCAAACAATCTCCACTGTTTTATTACTAATATCTGCCACTTTTAGCAGCAATATCTCGCTCATAATTATACCTATAGCTATATGATCCTGGGTTATAAAGTCATAAGTCAGCAAATCATTCCAAGTCGAGTTTCATTGCAGTATAAACAATCTTAATCACTCGCATGCAACAATCTGTACCCCACTAGGCAGTGGCGGCGCCAGCATGGGGCTAGGGTGGGTTTTGGTTAAATGGAAGTGGGATTGATGAAAATATAATTTGGGCACCATAACTGGAGGATTACCTATCGTTTTATATACATGGAAAGTTAATACAAGTTTCCGTGGCAACTCATGAATCCAACTTCTAGCCTATGTAACCAAAACTTATTATTCTGTGTTTTATTTTATATTTCATTTCAGTTATACCGTAGTTTAACTTACTTATTTTATTTAAACGCAGATATATGGCCATTTTAAATTTTCAACTTTTTAGACGAGACTATTTCAATACCGGCCACAATATGGCCATTTGTTCACGTCACGAAGACTTAAATTAGTATGCAATCTTACGTCACGCGAGCATCTAGGTCAACGCTCTGATTCGCAACCAATCACGATGACCGTTGATTTCAAAATAATCAGAAGTGGTCACGCCCACGGCTAAATTTATAGGTCATCGGACTTAAAAATTCGCCAATGCAACACTTTAGGGATACGAAATTTTTAACGAACGTTTTCATTTGAGTTTCTATAGATCTCAACACAACTTTATTTCAACCCAAAAGTTTCGATGTGGTCATAGTCTGTTTCAATGCCATTGAAATCTAGCTATGCAGGAGTATATATTGCATAGAGTTGCTATTAAACAATTTCAAGCAAGCGCGTAAATTCGCCAGAAGGATACACGAAAAATTTGCACATCGTTAAATTCAAATTCACGGGCGCTGACGAAGATGTCGTTAAATTCAAATACACGGGCGCTGAGGAAAACCCGGACGAACGCCGTGTAAAAACTGCTGGTAGACTATATGAGCATGATTATATTTGCAATTGTAACTGAACATATATATAGAGCAAGACGAGGAATGGGAGGTTGAGTGGGAGAATGCGCAGAGGGCTGAGGATGTCATGAAATGCCTGAAAGGGAAGATTCTAGATGAGTGCCAAGGATTCTTGAGTCTGAAGTGATGGAGGATCCATTGTTATGCATATAAAGACGTTATAGAGATGGTGACAAAGTTGTTTTATGGATCAGTAGATACTTGCCAAAAACTGCCGTGCCTTGCATATAATTATAGCCTACAGAACCAATAGAAAACAATTGTTGTGCTTCTTTGCCGCTAAAACACCGAAACTGGTCTACTGAGGTTTTCATTCAGCGTATTGGCTATAAGTATGATAAATACGTTTAAATAAAGATGACCTAATTTAATTACTTAATTATTACTCGATAGCCTGTCCCACGCAGAGTATCTGTGGCCATAATTGATGGTCAAGGCTAAAAAAACAGTCCTTTTCACATTTCCACTTATTTTATGCAATCAAAGGTCCGCGGGTTGGTCTGACTTCGGCTGGTGCCCAATCTGCCGCGTAGCGTCTCTAGTACTTAGAAACGACGCCTTTATTAGAGCCTAACGTTGTCATAGTCACAGTACAGCGATGCCGGGACTCCTATGTGATTCCACACTCAACATTCGTATTATTTTTGTTAGTCGTCTATGTCGTTGACTATGTTTCAAGTTGTGCCAGAAATCTATTGGGTTTTCCGGACTATTGCCGTACGGAAAAACCTCTAAACCAACGTTTTTGAGCAATTCTTTAAAGGTTCGCTGTGTGGCAAGGTCACTGTTAGGCACTTGACACTCTGCCCATCACTAAAACTAATTATTTAGCTGGGGCAGAAGACGATTCTTTAGGACATTTTGTATTGTTGACGATAAACCGTCGATAATAATAGCCGCCATTTGAATCACAGATCAGAGTACACACAATCAAAAGCTTCATAGAACCATAACCTGACTCTAATCAAGCCTCCATACTGTATGATTGTTTCAGGTCTGCTAATCCGATGAATCAACACTGGAAATTCTGTATGACAACAGTGCTATGATAGGAGATACATGGCGAAGAATTCATACCGCAATGCCTAGTGGAACAACCAAGATCTATCCAAGATGGTGTCACGTTGTCTTTGAAAGGTCGGCTCTTCGTTGTCAATTCACTTTAATATGTGTACTGAACTGTTTACTATTGATAGCAATCCTTGTGGGAATGAAAGAAAGTAGAGGTGATATCCACCATTATATGTAGGTGCACCTTTATGCTGAAATCTATGTCGTCAATAAATGTCCTATTTTTATGGAGACTCTGCTTTAATATTCCACTTTTAAGATATCATTCGAAAGGGTAAGCTGACTTTAGCACATGTTATTTTTTGTGACTGTCCTTTTGCCTGAGTACTTAGTTACAGTTACTTTAATTTTTACATATGTATTTTAGGTGGGTGCTTTGAAAGACGTCTGGTCGTGTTGACTGCTGTAGCTGAGGTCTCTCTGACCTTTAAGAACAGTCGTGTGGAGCATGGACTGCTCCGTTCTGACGCCGGATATGATGGGACTGATTGAGTTATCATCACGACATCAAGTACTACTGCGAGGACAGCTATGGCCATCGTATATGCTACGAACCGTTCTTCACTCTCGTCAAAGACATTCTCCAGCACTTACAATCGGTCACATTGCATAGTCATAATAATCATCATCATCATCATCATCATCATCATCATCATCATCATCATCATCATCATCATCATCATCATCATCATCATCATCATCATCATCATCATCATCATCATCATCAAAACCACTGTAGTTTTTCATAGTCACAACAGTCGCCTAAAAGACTTCAAACAACAGTCGCCTAAAAGACTTCAAACTCCAACTGTTTTCAGCATGTAATCATCTTTAATCTTGGTATAACATCAGTTGTCAAAGCAGACATAAATTTAAACTTTGTAACTAGCTAAGAATCACAACTACAATCTCTCGCATAGTCAGCAACTCTTCCACTCACGTCACTACACACGACTAATAATAGCATATGCAGTATGCATTACAAAATGTGAAACTTAAACACAAAGACTCAGCCATTGGTTTAATGACCTCAAAAGCCTCAACCAATCACAAAGCGCTGTTTCCTCTAAATCAAATAGTAATCGAATCTCAATTTAATACAGCGTCCAAAAAATGAATTCGCGGGAACCAGTTTATTCACAGGCGTTTAGTCAAAACATAATCGATAGGCGGTGGAGGTAAAAATCGGTTCCAGGTCAAGATCCAAAGAGGTCAGGCAGGCAGGCAGACAGTCAGACGACTAAGATGGATGGCGTTTAGAATTGAAACCCCGCGGGAGTTAAGGGAGTTAAGGGGAAGAGGAGGAATCAGGAAAGATTTGTGAGAGAGCAGTGTTTTCAGTTTTGAGTGAAAGACCTGTGGACAGATAGCACGAGGTGAGGTTTGGTGACTTTGTATGATGTATAAGATATTCTGGCAGGAGTGTATTCTACAGAGGTGAAAACCTATGGCTATAGAGCGATTTTAGTGATAAGGTGACGAAAGGGCATAGGAGTGTTAGGGCTGAAGACGAGCGGGTTACATTATGAATCACTTAACATCTAGAATAGATAACGATTAAAGCTGAAATCATGGTTTATATTGATTAATACGATTTACGTGTATAGCATTGTTTGAAGTCTACCAATCGGCAGAAATTTAATCGTTGCACAAATGTAGACAAACATATCAAAATAGCTTTGTTCACATATTTGTAATAACGCAAACAAAAATAAAGTCTGGTTTCAGTAGACACCAATGCGGCCTGATGGATCCTAAACTATTATTACGCTGTATGATGATAAAATTCAGAATAATAGAGCAGGGGCTTCGATGGACAGAGTGTCCCGCGGGTTCTGTGTCCCGTCAGTAGTTTTATAAAGGGCTCAACCATTAGTCGGGTCCCGGAAATATTTTAGCTGCAAAATCGCTGAAGGCAGTCGATTGTTGTCTGCGATTCGAATATAATATTTCCATTCTATGCTAAATGTTGAATTCAATCACTTTTTCGTTTTATTAAAGTGATAATTTATATTAATGTAACATGTCTCGAAAGCGTAAAGAACTTTTATGAGCAATCTGAATCCAGACCAGCAATGACGAAGGCCAAGCGCAAACTTTTCATCGGCTGGACCCAATAATAAGTTTGCGTTTGGCTTTAGACATTCACTGTGCTCACTTTTATGGTCCTGAAAAGTTTCTAAATCGGGACACGTGAGCAACTGTGTTGCCTTTTACCTGTTAAGATGCCGAAGTCAGCCTTGTTCAGCATAGGCAAATATATTATGTTGAAGATCGCTTTGACCACATTAATGTCTACGGTTACCAGGCACTACTACGACAATTACAGCGTTCTTTTCCCGCGATATTTCTACTCTGCGTTTGGACTCAATTCTCGAAAATGAGGAATCCGGAGAACGTGGTGTACATGCCTCCGAAGACGTTCCTCTTAGCAAGACAAGAACAAACCAAAGCTGTGTCTATCCTGACGCATGCATTTACATGTACAAAGGTTACCATACATTGCATTACCACGCAGTATTTATATCTTAGTGCAATGTATGCCGGTATCACGAAATAGAGTATCCGTCCTATGACTATCCGGGGGGATGTATGAATTTATCCCCGGATGGAATAAACCGGTTTAGAGTATCCGGGGGGTAAACCATTCTATCCCCCCATCGTCACACGCATCACGATAGCCTCGACAAAATCCAGTCAAAATCACCAAAAACGAAGTAAATTAATTTCAGGTCGCTGTACAAACTAAAGATATGGAACTTAAAATATTTTATGTGTACAATAAATTCAAACGATTATGAAGAAGATGTAGAGTGAAAAGACTGAATACACTTAGAAACCGCTAAAAATGCAAACTAAACCGAATACTCCATTTTGTTAAGGAGGATACTCATGTATGGGGTATACTCTATTTCGTGACACCGGCCGGCCTCTTTCTCAGATTAATTAGCTTCAATTGGTTTGTTCGGCTAATTGGTGGGATTTCAAATGGTTTGGTTGATAGTCATGCGGGATGGGATGCGTTGGCTTCCATGCTAAGACGCATTGTGTTCAAGATGCTGATGCTGATGCTGATGCATAACTGCCTGGTCGGTTGTGCTTATTCCAACCTTCATCACCTTATTCTTCGTCATTTTGTTCATCTTTTTGGCTTCTTCACCTTCTCCGTCATCGTCTTTCTTCATCTTCATCTTCACAGTTTTCCTATTACTCTTCATATTCTTCATATTAGGCGCCTGTTTTTCACTCTACATCTTCTTCATAATCGTCCTCTTCACGGTTTTCTGTAGGCAGCCTTCAAATTGCTGAAGAACGGAGCAAAGGTAATGACTGTCTGGGCCCGTAGCGTCCCAATCTGGGTAACGTCGTCCAACGTGGCCATACTTTCGCTGGAGACTGGCGAGGAGGTCTGGCTGCAGTTGCTCAGTGCAGCACCCCACGTGCACGGAGAAACGTACACCTCGTTCTCGGGATTCCTCATCTTTGAGAACTGAGTCTAAGCGCGAGGTGGCCGACACGTACAGCAGCAGAGTCGTGGAGGAAGAACACTTTATAGGCAGAGTTCTGCCTAGTAACCGCATCTCATAACGCGGTCAGAATGACCTTCGGCATATTATAATAGCTTATCTAAGTATTGTTAAGTGTAAGCTTTAAAATTAGCTTTGTTAATCGATGCAACTTTATTCATATTTTGCTGTTCTTGTATTTCTATCAAATCTGCTCCAGTTATAGTCTATTTCAAACATGTATGTAATCGCTTCATACAATGTAATGCATGTGCTCTTGTCAGATGCAAATTAGGACGCTTACTAAACTACTTACTTACTTACTTCAATTGTGGACTCTCGAAAGGTAAGCGTAACGCAGCTCATTACGCACCCCGGTTTAGAAATTTTCTGAATCATAGAGGTGAACACAGCACATTTGACGTGCACAGCGAATACCAAAAGCCGACAACAAGGTTAAAATAGGATCTGGAAGCGAAGCCCCAGTTGGGTCCAGAGGTACAACCATTGTTGTTCTGCATTCAGAGACTCACTCATGCAGAAAACATTGTTTTAACCATTAAAAGGTATTTATGTTTTTGAGACATCTTTAAAGAAACTTTAACATAAATTCCCACCCAACAACAAAATATCGCTTTCTTCCGTCACTGATTAGAATAGCAAAATGCATTGAACATTTCAGCAAGTGAAGAATATAAACTTTTTTATGTTGCTAAGACCGCCTATAGCTGTTTTTAGCAACCGTGCAGCTCAAATATTGCCCGAACCATAGCAACGGCTGGGTACTTCTAAATATATTTCAAGGGACCAGAACCCGTGGGCCACTCTGAAATCGAAACCTCTGCTGTAGGAGTCTGAGCTTTATCATAAGATAAAGATCTAGTTTTGGATCCATCTTGCCACATTAGTGTCTGCTCAAGCCAGACTTGCATCTGACAAGAGCACCTGTCATTCATAGGACGTCGTCGCTCTTTTTTGTGTTGAAGCTCTCGTGAATATGGTGCTCTGCGCCTAGTTTTAAAGTAGCCCTTTAGACATTTGGAGTTTACGATTACGATCAGATACGGACAATTAGTCTCCCATGACTAGCCCCTGGAATGCTTCCACGTTTAGCACCTCGGAAATAAAGTAAAAATATAGAAATAAGGCACAACATGCTTAATGAATTAAAAAAATTCTTGATTGTATTGTAGAATTTCGACTCGAAACACTGCAAATGTCCAGAGCTCCAAGTTTCAGGCAGTACATCGTCAATATTGCATGTTGTGGCGACGATTTCGGAAATTGCATGCATGCATGTGTGTATGCATACAAGTACATGTGTGTATGTATGCATTTATGCATGTGTGGTTATTTAGCCTATATAGCTTTCTTGCTTGTATGGGTGTATATAATATTTTTTGATTGAAAATTTTCACATTTATTCTCTGTTTACACTATTCAAATGTGGAGCGGATATAACAAGAAATTCAGGACTTCCTGTGTGTTTGCTGTCTGTCCAAATACACCATAATCGTCCAGCTATCCTGCGATGGAAAGGCTATTTGAGCAATAAATAATTAAGCAATTAAATTTGGCAAATCTTTATTTAAACGTACTATTTATCGCATAGCCTACAGGTTGAAAGAAAACCTCAAGATTCCAGTTTCTGTGTTTTAACAGAAACACAAGAATTTTGTTCTATTGGCTCTACATATAGCAAAGTACGTAGACGGTTGTATTAGGCAAGTACAAGTATATCTACGTGTCCATATAACAACTTTATCACAATATGTATAAACGTCTTTATACGCATAATAATGCATCGTTCGAATCATAGGCCTACTCAAGAATCCCTGTCAAGCATCTTACGTCCTCCACATCCTCAGCCCTTGCTCTTTCTCCCAATCACCCTCTTCTTCTTCGTCTTGTTCTTTGGGAGGCGCTATACAAATTTCAATTTCCATTAGAAATACGATTAGGCCTACGATAAATTTGTCCCTAGGCATGCAAACATTATTACTTACTTACAAATTTACATTTAAACTTATGGAAGGCATGAGAAAGGGATGGATAGAGAAAGAGAAGAAGGGAGGAAGGGTAGTTGGGTGGGAAGAAGGATAGGACGGTGGAATGGATGGTGTGAGGGAGGATGCTTATACGAATATAACATACCTTGATGCAAAAGCATGACATAGGGCCTACAGCTTGCAATATAAAAGAAAAAATATAGTAACATCCTCTAAATGTATTAAAATGTATTAAAATACTAAATCTTTTAAAGTGGACAAAAAACTCATCCTATTAAGCTGTAAACATAGGCTGTCCACATAAACTACCCAAATAATAATAATAAATCATCTTATAATAGAACTAAATAGAATTAAAATATAAATATATTTTGAATATAGAAAGTTAAAATGTGTATTTAGATCTACTACCAGAAAGCATAAAATGCAGTGTTGTAGAGGAATGATTTGAAAGTAGGCCTAACGCGTTGCTGTACTTAAGTAAAAGTTTCAGTACTTTTACTTTTAACGAAGTATCAAAGAGAGGCAATTTTATACTGCTACATTTAACGAAGTAAATCTTTACCCATTTTTCAGCACTATTGCTTCGCTACAATTTCCGTCAGAGTCGTTAAAAAGTTCGTTACTTAACTTTGCGCTATAACGTTTTTTTAATTAGGGCGAAGCAATAGAAACTAATATAAATTTGCATACAACGCACGATTGGAAATCAAGTTATAGACTGATAATTTCTAAGTGACAAATAGAAAGGCCTCGCCCGAAACACATGATTTGAGGCGGTAATTCCTGCGTAGCCTGGAAAATTAGTGCGAAATTTTCTTAAATATTAGTCGAAAAGTGGACATTAGTTACAACTTTTATTCATTTTATCCTTAAACTCTCCTTCAATGCTTGATGAGTGAATTGGCAACGGCCAAAGATGTTAACCATGAAGATGACGATGATGAAGCATTCTTTACGAGAAAGAATAACATTTCTTACAAAAAGATGTCGGCCCAGTGGCCTACTTGAACAATAACTGAAGACACAAACTGATGACACCTGCAGCATTGCAGCCAGGCCTGATTTGAAAGGACTATTCATTAGATTGAACTCTCCACTTCCTGCCGATGCAGCAGTCGAACGCCTCTTTAGCCTGTTTAACAATGAAAATAGACGCACTCGATTTAATGCATTTTGAGAATTTTGTTTTCTTGAAAGTAAATAAGTGGGTCGATTTATAGCAACAAGAACCAGCACTCTTACTTTTACTGCTGCTACAGGTTACACAGAACGGGTTATATTTCATATCTTCGTGGGTTATCTGTCAAGAAAACGAAGTTCAGTTAGCCTGCTTGGTAATCGAGAATTAAGTTAGGCTACTCTTTTATGTCCTGCCACCCAATGGTGTCACGATGTTTTCAACAAACACCGAAACTGTATCGTCTGTACGCTTAAGTTCAGGTCGGTTTCTGTTACAGAGGTCAAACTCAATCTTCCTCGCGTGTCAAATGCTGTCAATCAGCGTCTAAAACCACAATATATTTTTTAATCGCATTCTGTCGACGTTTCGCATTGATATCAGTTCTGTAGCAATAGGTGTTGACTTTTCGTCTACATCTGCTTTCGCCCCTTGATGTTGAGCTTTGTCGACAATTGCCTCGACAGTGTTAACTATATTATCCGGATTATTCGCCTTTGCTACTGGACCGCTTTGGTGATCTCAGTTAAGACCAAATCACATCTGATTCGCAACAGGTACAGTTGATACAATAGATACAACAGTTACACTTGAGTACAGAGTACATTAGACTAAAGTAGATCATAACAAGTGTCAGATTATTGTAGATAAGTTTACATTAGAACAGTGACACCGAAAAACGTTATATTTTAATATTAGATTAGATACACGTAGGCAAGGCCAGATCATATATCAGATTAGATTATGTTAGGCGCACTTAGACAGGATCAAATCATAATATACATAAGAGTAAGAGTCGTTTTATCCGCCATTTCCATGATAGAGCATTTCTCGAGAAAATGAAGCATGAGAAGCAGGCGGTGGGGACTTTTTCTCAGAACGTTTCTTTTGCACCTGGAAACTAACCTTTAGCCTTGGATTTAGAATTTACGTTGACCGACCGCAGATCTACGGAAAGAGAGTGAGTGTCATTTGAAGCAACCAATAATACCACTAGACTGGTTTAGATCTCTCATTACAAAAATATTTCAATACGTCTCTTATGCTGGTTCTATTTATCATCTTCTTCCCATACTCTGTGGTGTTCCACAGGGTCCATTCTTGGCCCTCTGCTCTTCTTAATCTACATTAATGACGTTTTTCATGACTCTAAGGCCCTAACTTTTGTACTTTTTGTTGATGATAATACTTTTTTCTCTTCAACTAGGCTGGTGCATCTTCTCCAGGACATGACTCTTGAACTTATTCATCGCTCCAATAGGTTTTGTGCCAACATTTTATTGCTTAATGTAAAGAAGTCTAAGTATGTCCTGTTTAGTGGTCTTAGGTCTACCAATATTAAACTGACTACACAACCAGTATTAATAAATTCTGTTGAATTGAAAGGTGTTTCTAATGTTACATTTTTAGGTGTTATTCTTGATGAACATTTGACTACTGCATGATCATATTTTGATGGTTAATAAAGTTGGTCCGAGCAAAAGGCAAAAGAATCACCCAAATGGAATAATATTTGGCTGAGTTATGGCCTTTTCCCTTGATTTTGACCTTTGACCTTGAATTGACCTTGGTTAATGTTAGCCTTTGGGGACAATGTAAATGCAGCCCTTATTGGTCAGAGCAAAAAGGCAAAAGAATCATCCAAATAGAACAATAGTTGGCTGAGTTATGGCCCTTTTCCCTTCATTTCGACCTATTGACCTTGAATTGACCTTGGGTTATGTTAGCCTTTAAGTACTCCGTCTTTTCAAATGTAGCTCTTATCGGCCCGAGCAAAAAGGAAAAAGAATCACCCAAATAGAAAAATATGTGACTAAGTTATGGCCATTTCCCCAGATTTTACTCTGAATTTGACCTTTTGACCTTAAAATAACCTTTGGATCGTCTTACATTTAGAAACCTTGTTTCTTACCACAGGTAGCCCTTATCAAGTCGAGAAAGAGCAAGAAAGAATTAGCCGAATTCAACAATTATTTCACTGAGATCTGGCCATCATTTTTCTCTGATTTTTGCTAGATTTCAGTTTTTCTGACCTTGAAATGACCTTCAGGCCAAAAATCCAGCTTGGCAACAGCGATTTTCGTAATCAGCAGGGTCGAATTAGTGTAACAATGTATGTTGCCAAAAATGAACATGACTTGCCGCTTACATCTCTTTTTGAGGACTTTTTAGCTCTGCGCGCCTAGACTAAAACCGCAGAGGATTAAGGATGTGTAGGACGTTAAATGCTTGAAGGGGTGATTCTAGATGAGTGCCAAGGATTCTTGAGTCTCAAGTGATGGAGGATCCATTGCTATGCATATAAGACGTTATACAGATGGTGACAAAGTTGTTTTATGGATCAGTAGATACTTGCTTAATACTGCCGTACCTTGCATATATGCAGAGCCAATAGAACACAATTGTTGTGTTTCTTTGTCGTTAAAAAACACAAAAACTGGCGTCTTGAGGTTTTCCTTCAATATATATAATTATGACAAATACGTTTAAATAAAGATGGCCTAATTTAATTACTTAATTATTACTCGACAGCCATTCACACGCAGGGTATCTGTGGGATAGTATAATAGAGATATAATCTTGCCTGAAGATTTCACGGACCCGGTTCGATTCCCGTAAGGCCCCCCCCCTCTGGGTTTAGCTCTGCCTTCAGTCCCTACTCCCTAGGTGGCAGCAAACGTACAATGAGCTTGCCCCTTGCATGGTTGCAACTTTGTGATTTATGTCTTCATGATTTGTGTTCTTGTGAATTGTTTAATGGCCATAACATGTACATGTAACAGCGCAGTGCGTTTGTCAGGCGTTTCATTGAAGAATAAATATTATTATTATTATAATTGACTCAGTCCGTTCCTCCTTCCTTCCTTACCTCCCTCAAAAGCCCGCGGGATTGTCTCACGTCGGCTGGTGCTCAATCTGTCGCGTAGCGCTCGTCCGGGAAGCGACGCCATAACTTTGTCATAGTCACAGATAGTGTTTCCACTCCTATGTTTTTCCATCATGTTTTAGTCCTCGTCTATGTTTCTATCTTTTCTAGTCTGAAATCTATGTTTTTATGGAAGTTTGGCGTGTTGAAAAACGTATTTCAATTTCTAAAACATTACTTAAATTTATTTTTGGATTTTTTCACAAAATAGGCACTTCACATTCTGCACATAGCTAAACTAATAACTCCGCTGCGCGGACTTGATTACATTTAAAAATACAATCTATGTTGGCGATAAACCATCGATAATAATAGGTGCCATGATCTATCCAAAATCACCACCTTTAAAGCTTCATGTAGTACACTTTAATTATTATATGAGGACTGAACTTTTGATTATTGATAGGAAAGAAAATGAAAGAGAAAGTAGAGGTGATATCCACCATAATATGTAGGTACGTGTATCTGTATGCTGAAATCTATGTCGTAGTTCGTAAATAGACGTCATATTTTATGGAGACTCTTTGCTTTAGTATTCCACTTTAAAAATATGATTCGAAACAATAAGCTTACTTTTGCACATATTTTCTTACTGTCCCATTGCTTGAGTACTTAGTTGCAGTTGCGTTAACTTTTAAATAAGTATTTTAGATGGGTGCTTTTAAAGGCGTCTGGTCGTGTTGACTGAGAACAGCTATGGCCATCGCATCTGCAACCAACAGTTCTTCATCTCGTCAAAGACATTCTAAAGCACTCACATTCCATAGTCATAATCATCATCGTCGTCGTCATGAAAACCACTGTAGTGTTTCTTAGTTACAATAGTCGCCAAAATGACTTCAAACTCCGACTTCTTTCAGCAAGTAATCATCTTTAATCGTGGTATTACATCGGTTGTCAAAGCAGACATAAGTTTAAACTTTTTAACTATCTAAGAATCACAACTACAATCTCTCGCATAGTCAGCAACTCTTCTTCTCACGTCGCTACACACGACTAATAATGGTACATGCAATATGCATACAAATGTGAAACTTAAACACAAAGACTCAACCATTGGTTTAATGGCCTGATAAACCTCAACCAATCACAAAGCGCTGTTTCCCCTCATTCGGATAGTAATCGTAATCTCGACATTTATACAGCGTCCAAAAAGTGAATTTGCGGGAATCAGTTTATTGACAGGCGTTTAGTCAAAGCACAGGCCTAATCGAAAGGCGGGGTTCCAGGTCAAGATCCAAAGGGGATAGGGATCATTCAGGCAGACAGTCAGACAACTAAAGTAGATGGTGTTTAGAATTGAAACGGCGAGGGAGGTCAAGGAAAGAGGAGGAAACAGGATATAGGATTTGTGTTTTCTCTTTTAAGTGAAAGACCAGTGGTGAGAAAGCACGAGGTGAGCTTTTGTGGCTGCGTATGATGGATAAGATAATTATGCTGGCACAAGTTTATTCCACATGGGGCTAAAAGCTCTGGCTATGGGGCGATTTGCAAATTTTAGTGATGAGGTGACGGAAGGGCGGAGAAGTGTTAGAGCTGAAGAGGAGCGCTTTACATTATGAATCAGCCTACATTTAAGTCACGATAAATGCTGAGCTCATGGTTTGTACTAATTACCACCATTTACTTGTATAGCGTACTTTGATGTCTGCCAATCGGCAGAAATTTAATCGTTGCACAAACTCAATTGCTTTCAGAATAACTTTGCTAAAAATCTCGTATTCTAAGGCAAACAAAAATAACATCTGGTTTCAGTAGACACTAATGTGACCAGATGGATCCTGAAATGCACTATGCTGTATGATGTGCTAAAGCTCAAACAATTAGAGCAGATGCTTCGATAACGAAATGTTATGTTCAATCAAGTTTTTGTTTTTTTATGTGAGTAATAATTCATATTGAAGTTTCCTTAAACTTGTCTCGAAAACGTGAAGAACTTCTATGAGCCCTCTGAATCCAAACCAGCAATGACTTTAACTTTGCTGGACTCAGTAATAAGTTTGCGCTTATATTTCGACATTTATTGTGCTCTGCAAATGTGCTGTTTTCACTTTTAAAGCTTTGACAAGATTCTAAACTGGGGCACGTTAGCAACTCTGTCACCTGTAGCCTTTTGAGATGCCGCAGTTAGCCTAGTTCAGTATGGGCAAATATTACGTCGAAGATCGCTCTGACCACATTAATGTCTACGGTTACCAGGCATTATTATGAAAACTTCATATGTTATTAGTTGTGTCTATGTCAGATAGATCTCTTGAATAGCCAAATATTGATTGATTGATTGACTGACTGAATGATTGATTGATTAATTGATTTAGTGTTCTTCTTCCGTGAACTTTCTCCTCTGCGTGTCGGCCACCTTGCGCTTGGATTCAGTTTTCGAAGATGAGGAATCCGGAGAACGTGGTGTACGTGCCACCGTAGACGTGGGATGCTCCAGTCTGTAGCTGAAGCCAGACCTGGTCGCCAGCCTCCAGCGATAGAATGGCCACGTTGGACGACGGTGCCCATTCTGGAGTGGCTACGGACCAGATATCCATTATCCCTACTCCGTTCTTCAACATCCTGATGTGCGCCTACAGTGAAGAGGACGATGAAGAAAAAGATATGAGTTGAAGAAGAAGGGGCACAGGATCAATAATAATAATAATAGAAAGATGATGATGATGAAGATTATGAAGAACGAAGACGAATAGGACGATAAGAAGATGAAGAAGAAGGCGAAGGCGACGAAAAAGATGAACAAGATGTCAAGATTATGAAGAAGGTGAAGAAGAAGCGAATATGGCTTGTAAATGTTGTTGAAAAACTAAAGGAATTATGAACTGAAAATATTATAAAACCGTCCACTTGCTGGAAAAAGAAAAGAAAGAAAAAATTTACAGTATACGGGCCCTTACAGCAATCAGACCACGCTAAAGTAAATAGCTCTCAAAGGTAGGATGAAGCATAATGAGGCAGCATCATCACGAGGATCTTGAACACAATGAGTCTTCGCATGTGCAACCCATATATATATAATATGCATATAGTTATATATATATATATATATATATATATATATATATATATATATATATATGATCAAACCAATCATAGATTGGATAAAGATTTTCGCGATGAGAGCTGTTTTGTGAGGCGCTCTGGTAGCAGCATGGCCGTATTACGGCGTCATATAAATTATATAAATTGTCATTATTATTATTATTATTATTATTATTATTATTATTATTATTATTATTATTATTATTATTATTATTATTATTATTATTATTATTATTACAACTATTATTATTAGTATTATTATTGTTGTTGCTGCTGTTGTTGTTTTATTTTCGACCGAGCATAGCAATTGAAATTAATTAAGCTTAATCTGAGAAAGAGGCTGAACCGAATACACTGTACATTGCATTACTATAATCCACCTTAGTGCATATGATTGCATGTGTCAGGATGGAAGCAGCTTTGGCTTGTTGTTTTCATAAGTGGAAATTCATCTACAGATAGGCATGTTAACTGCATCAAGACAATCTCGTTTACCATCTTTAAAAAAGTTAGGATAGTTGGCCCCATAGCATCAGCATCCCGCCCTTGGTGTTTGAGTCTTGCAAAATTAATATCCGTCTTATGTGGTGTAGGAAAGCAGTTCAAGGGATCCCTCAGTCTAAGTGATGTTCAAAAATACAACGAAAAACGGAATAAAATCGTTCACAGGGTTTTTGACTGATAATGTCGACAGTGTCTTCAATTCACTTGACTTCTAATTCGGCGACAGTTACAGCTGACGAATCTGTTCTGGTGGAATGACCTCTAACTGTAACATTCTACATCCGGTCAGACAGGTTAGCGTAAGAAGACATTCATTATCATCAGATTAGTTGCTTTTTCGAACCATTAAAATGAAATTTGCACTACATTACGTCCACAAATTGTACTTAAATTGTACGCTGATAGCCATAAACGCGTGGTGTGTGTGTGGTCCATTCCATACACTGTGAAACACTATATAACGCCGGCATCACAAAATAGAGTATCCGTCCTAGGACTATCCTGGGGGATGTATGAATTTATCCCCCCGGATGGAATAAACCGGTGTACAGTATCCGGGGGAAAACCATTCTATCCCCCATCGGTATACGCATCACGATAGCTTCGGCGAAAATCCAGTCAAAATCACCAAAAACGAAGTAAATTGATTTCAGGTCCACTTACAAACTAAAGATATGGAATTTAAAAATGTTAAATCCAAACGTACTGTTTGGATTTATTGTACACATAACATTTTTAAATTCCATATCTTTAGTTTGTAAGACTGAATACACTTAGAAACCGTCAAAAATGTAAATTAAACCGAATACTCCATTTTCGCCAAGAGTATCCCCATGCTCATGTATGGGGGATACTCTATTTCGTGACACCGGAAATAATTATAATGCCATCATCAGCTCGCGAATGACAGTAACAATCTAAACCGGCGATGGGTGCAAACAACCTCTTTTTATAATTTATTATATAATGTGAGAAAAATGAGAAATGATTTTTGGCTAGCAGGCATCAACCGGCTCTTTGTCGATAGCCCTTACAGTCCAAGAGTTCTACACTGGAAATACTAGTTTACTCTAAGGTTCTGTAGTGCATTTGATTTATTACCTTCTTGGCATGATGTGCTGCGAGGGTGACGCTGAACTGATAGGTAGCGTTGACGAGGGCCGTGAATCGACCGGTGCTGACCGAATAGGACGAACCGATGTTCGTTACAACGCGGTCGAAGATGACGTCGATGTTGTGGGTGAATGGGCCGATGGTCGCAGACTGGCCGACGAAGAACGCCACCTTCCTCTGCTGGACTGCAGAGGGCCTACAGGGTATCACTGATAAAAACACAGGTAAAGGAAATCAGTTTAGTAATAAATGTAATGAACGACTAGGACTGAGGTATATGTTATCAGGCAAAGGTGCTGGGACAGAGGTAGTGGGGTAAAAGATAACAATGTAATGTTAATAAGGTCTTAGTAGTATAAAACATTCGGAATTAAGTTATGGTGTTAACAAGCGTTTTTAAGTATGTAGCCTACATGTATATAATTATAATGTGTTACAGTTGTGTCTAAGGTCTATATATATGTAGGGGTTGACTTCTCTGGCATCAAATCATTAGTGCACCCAGACATAACCTCAGACGCTCCAACCGTACTGCCATGGGTGTGGAATTCCGGGCCGCTGACCACAGCGACTGACAGAGTCCAACAGACAGAAAGAAGCAGAGAGAGACACATTCATATACATACACAGACAAAGGCAGAGAGAAGCACAGACAGAGATACAGAGCGAGAGGGAGACGGTCAGACAGACAGTCAGACAGACAGACGGACAGTCAGACAGACAGAGGCAGAGAGGGAAGACAGAGAATTGGCCGGACTCCTTTCCGGTTTGTCAACCGGGACACGGGTCCGAAAGTGTATCTTCTTTCTTCTTCACGTTCTCTGCCCTCAGGCAGGTTCATATGTCCAACGACGCCATTTTTCTCTGTTCTCTGCTTCTCTTTTCAGTCCGCTGTATCCCTCCTCTGCCAACATCCAGTCCAGTAGCATTGTTCTTGGCCTACCTCTCATCTTTTTCCCCTCCATTCTTCCCTCAATGATGTCTCTTAGTAGGGTGTCGCTCCTTAAGATGTGTCCTATCCATTTATTCTGCCGCACCCGTATAGTGCCTATCAGTGATCTTCTTTCTTCCACCAGCTGTAAGATTTCCTCATTCGTTCTTCGCTCCACCCAGCTGATTTTCTCCATTCTGCGCCATATCCACATCTCAAAGGCCTCAGTCGTTTTATGTCTTCTTGCCTCATTGTCCATGTCTCAGAGCCGTATAGGACAACACTCCACACTAGTGTCTTTACCATTCTCTTCTTCAACTTCCTGTTTAGACCTGCCTCTGAGGAGCTTCCCTCTTTTGTAGAATGCATCTTTCCCATAGCTATTCTTCTTTTTATTCCACATGGCACCTTGCATCCTCTGTAACCACACTTCCCAGATAGCAGAACTTCTTCACCTGTTCTATTTCTTCCCCATTTAAAGTGTATCATCTTCGGAATAAACATCAACAACGACAACGTGTTATTTCTCAACTGTCGATCGGCAACCTCGAATAATCGGGCGACATCAGCACCACTGCATGATGTATAATGTGTTAGAGTTCTGTTTGGCGGCCAATACAACTGTATAATATGTGTGTTTTAGTTGGGCGAGCGGCTGGCGAACGGTTGGTCTTAAGTAAACATTGACTGAATGTAGATTGATCGCTGCACGTGTTAATTGCGCGCAAAAAGTTAAGAATTGCTGATGACAGTTGTTTTAATAGGTTTTGTTTTAATATAAGGGAGACCCGTGTAATTTGGACCGTCGTGTAATTTGGACCAACGCTGTATCTGCCTGTTGCGCTCTTACTTACTTATAGGCATCTTGTTGTTTAGTTCTTTGAGGCAGGCCGCCATACTTGTTTCGAAGTTTATCGCTGCAGACACAGGTAAGCGTATTAAAATCTAGTTCAAAGGTTTCTGCGTTACATGATCTAATTTTGAACTTCAAGTTATCTCTTGTTTTAAAATATATTGCAGGGTATCAGACAAGCTAGCAGAACCGCAATTTGTTCTACAATTTACGCCGTTTTTGCTGGGGGGGGGTCCGGTGGCGCGAAGAGTGCGAGAGGTACGAAGAGTGCGAGAGGTACCGAGTTCGAGCCCCGTTAGGGCGGATTTGCTTTGTAGCAAATTGTAGGCTGCTATTAGCGCCGTGTATTACATTTACAGGCTGTCTGTTCTGTTAGTAGTTAACTAGTTAAGATTGTTTCAATTGCATAACATGTAAATGTACAGCGCAGTGCGTTTGTCAGGCGCTAAATTAAAGAAAAGATATTATTATTATTATTTTTGAATGTAAAGTTGTAGTTGCTGCCTTGCAGTATTTATCGGATTTACACATTCTATGGTAGGCTCGACAGTCGTGTAATTTGGACCAATACCAATTGTGTAATATGGACCAGGGTCCAAATTACACGCCAGGTGGTCCAAATTACACGCGTCGTATATTTCAATGTACAGACTTCGCACTACAGTTGTTTAAGCTGAAATTAAATATATAAAATAATCGGTTATAATTATTTCATCTCAATAATATTTTCTACTTGAAGCCAGAAATACATTTCTTTGAGACTATTAATGTTTTTCTGTTTTATAGAGTCGTTATTCCTGATGTGACCACTACAAGCCAAGCGGCTAGAATTTCGAAGGAAAACACGGCAGATATATCGTCTGCTTTAGAAGCTATTAGCTATGGGACAGGTCTCAAAGATGCCGAAAAGATTGCTCGTAATGGGAAGAAACAATTATGGGCCTATGCTTGAAGACCCCTGGATCAGAAATAAATAATGATGGCAGACAAGCAGAGTAGGCTCGAACCCAAGAAAACCTGATGACAAGCTAAATTTTATTTTTTCATGTACATAATTATAGATATTATTACGATAGACAGATACACAGTTCAAGATCAATTTGCATCTTTATAGGAAGCAAATTTGTAGAGAACTTGAACTGTGTATCTAGTTTTGCGATATCTATAGACCTACACAAATGTGTAGGCCACATAACAAAAAATTAAATTTAGCTTGTCATTTTTTTTCTAGGGTCTTACAGTGAAAAGGTAGTTACCCCTCGGTCTATTAAGCTTATTACGAAGACAAGCGTGACCAGCAACAGGAAATCAAAACGTGGGCTTAACAAATCAAAAGCATGTGAAACAAAAGCAAGCAAAAGCATTCAACAGCAGTGCAGAGGTAACAATACTACATATCACTGTTGGGTATGTGGTGAAACATATGAAGAGGCGTGGATTCAATGTGAAAAATGTAAACTGTTGGCACACAAAGCGTGTGCAGATCTGTCCCATTCAGAGTACTAGTAGGCCTACTTCTGTGATAACTGCAATGTTATGATGCACAGCAACTGCCGGATGTTGAAGAACTAACTGTATGGAAAGTGCTTCATAAGTCTTATAATAAAGTTTTCTTACTCGATGGCTTACAAACAATGTTTAACTATAGTCCTGTAACAGACATTGTATCCTGTCTGCACACCGTACAATGCAAAGTAAGCCTCGTGTAATTTGAACCATGCGGTCCAAATTACACAAGGCAGCGTGTAATTTGGACCACTTTAAAAAAAATGTTTATTTCGTTTATTTCCAACTTAAATAATATTAATCAGTAATTTCATGCGTTATTTTGTAGAATTTCACTAGCTGCATGCAATAATTGTGTCCTTAACTTTATTTCTGCTATGTGACGTTTTTAATAGGCCGTTTTTCTTAAGGGGTCCAAATTACACGGTTCTCCCTTAGTAGAGAGAGCTGTATGTATTAAGAAGGAAATGTTAAGCGTTACAATTGAGTTATGTTGATGAAGAACATTTGAATTTATCTGTGAAGTCAAAAGTTGTGTTTGAAAGAATAAGAAGAAATATTTGAAAAGATTGGTGTTAATTTAAATATAGCCATAGTCTAGCAAAAGTTGAATATAAGCTTTCTATACTTAGCAGTAAGGAAAAGTATTTGAGATAGGTCACTAAGAAAGCAGAGTTGGTGACATATGGTAATATGGTAAATATTATAAGGTAAGGTGATAACGAAAAGTAATAAAGGCAAGGGTAACAGGTAGAAGTAATAAGGTAATGGTAGTAACATAGCAATACAAGGGTTTTAAGTGGTTCAGAATACGTATAGTCTGTGTTAGAGCCACTGCAAATTAACGTGGAACGCTTAATAACCCATTTTCCCTAGCCTCCTCTAAGAAGCCGAAGAATTTCTGCCCTAATGTTCCTTTTGACTTCTTAAATAATTTTACAGGTTGCGGCAAACACAGATGAAGGAATGAATTAGCGCAATGGCGTCGTGACTGAATGTAGAGTTATAAAACTGGCATAATAACTCTAGTTTACGAAATTATATTATGTAACCTAGAGGTGCGACGGAAAAATTATTGAATACTGGAGATAAGAGGCCATGATCATACCTGAACATAAATTCTCGATCCATGTAGTCCTTATCTGGACGATTTGTAGGAGGTTAATCAAATAAATAAAAACGATTATCTGAGTTAAAAACTCAAATTATTTTAGCGATTGATCGATTAAATAATTGTTAATATCCACAACCCTAACATATGATATCTAATATATTATATAAAATATCTAATATATAAATATATCTATATACATTTAGGCGGCCTATATATTATTATATCTACAAACCATTCTGAGAAGGTTCAAGCTGTTCTCCGTGTCTTTTAGGAAGATCTCGGACAAGACCTTGCAATGCTTTCACATCCGAGATGGGATCTGCCTGTGACTGCGGAATGCCGTGTGCTGTTGCAACCAACATTTCAAGGAGAAGGAAGGCGTGCGTAAATTTGAACATTTTTATCAATGTGTGCACGTTGGAGGTCCTGCGATTCTTCTTTAAGCGACAAAATTCACACAGAAGTCTATGAGTATGTCTCTGTACCAGATTTTATATACTTTCAGATACAGTCGAAGTTGCATGCATAGGCCTAGTTGGAGAGTTCTAGGCATGCAGCTTACGGCGTTCAAGACTCTTTAAAAGAGAGCAAAAGTTAGGACTTCGTGGGTAAATACTCCCTTAAACTGACATCGATATCTGGCTAAGATTTATTGGAGATAATTCAGTGTCACGCACAGGATATATGGTTTCAGAGACGTCGCTTCTTATGTCTCCTTGAGACTTGTGTTATGACGCTTGAGTAGATTAATGTGCTTAAAGTGGCTATCAACATCAGTTCTGGGTAAGAAATATTGGAGAGATGCAATTTTAGACAAATGTGCCACACACAGCGTATATGGCATGGAGACGTCGCTTCTTAAGGTTATTGTGAGTTGAGTTACCATACTTCAGTAGATAAATGGCTCTTAGGTTGGCTCTAAACACCGGGTTTATAATTAGTGCAATGAATGTAGAGAAACGTATGGGACGCAATCCTGGGTGACATTACAGTATTCAAGTCAAGGTGATAATTATTGCAGCTGCACAGTCGTCGATTCTTATGGGTTACTTGGACTTGAAGTATGCCGAATGAGTGTTTGTAGCTGAGCTCTTCAAGAAACTCTTCAGAGGTGTTTCAGACCGGACAACACGACAACAAGCTTTTTACCATTTACCGTTACTTTACAATGGTTTTCTTTCTTTCTGGTGAAGGGGACGGAAATGCATTTTTACCACTTTAACCGCTACTTTGCGTCTTACAACATTGGTTTTCTTTCTGGTGAAAGTGACGGTAATAATTTTGCTTCCATCAAGGATGAGTTAAGTTCGAACAAAGGGTTGAGCTTTCATGCGAAGGAACAAATCCTCGATGGAAACTTTAATTTTGTGAATTTAATCGAATCTATGTAATCGTAATCGTAATCGAATCGTAAACTCGATATTTCTAGAGCGCCCACAAAAGCGAAGTCGCGGGAACCAGCTTATTCATTGGCGCTTTATCAAAACAGAATCGATAGGCAGAGGTCAAGATCCGGAGGCAGGCAGGCAGTCAGACGGCTAAGGTGGATGACTTGTCTTGAGCTCATTGCAGAACTCGAACGTTAAGCACAGAGTCGTTGTGTTCGTTGGCGAGAAATACACAAAGTTATTACGGGAATTACATTCCAAAGAGTTGAAGAAAAACTTTTGTTGGTGAACTGTGTTGTGAAAGTCATTGAGGAACGACATATCAAGAAATGCCGGCTACACAAGGTTCATCGTTGCACAACATGGTCGTCGTCTGGTCGCCACAGTGACTGATCATTGAAAACGAGTGGCACAGATACGAAGCGAAGAGATCTACTACTACGTGGGAGGTTATTTTAGGTCATAATAAAATAAATATATTAATTAGATTAGATGCTCGTCTGGTTATGCTATCTAAGACATTTATGGGCATCATTGTCAATCTAGTGATTGACGTTGATGCTCATTGAACTGACATCTGTTATACTAAATGCATATTCATATATCAATAACTGACTGAATCTTTTTCTGTTATATTATTAACCTGACATTTATGACTATGTAGGCCTAATGGGGAGTGGAGTGAAAAAGACATTTATCAACATCAGTGTCAATCAAGTGATTGACGTTGATTCTCATTGAACTGGCATCTGTTATATTAAATGCATATTCATATGTCAATAACTGACTGCATCCTCTAAATCAAAAGTAATCTGTGTTATTATTAACGTGACATTTAAAACTACGTAATGGGACCTGAAATGAATAACAACAAAATAACAATAACCGGACGTATACGATCAACTCATATCTCCATTTTGATTACACTTTTGTGAGATCGTAACACAGATAATGATGATCTATATAATTTTTGTGGGTCATTTTAACTGCTTGCAGCCATTAGGAATTGGGTGTATCTCTATCCGAATCTGTGATTTCGGTGAATAGACCAGCATACCCGTACGAGTGTTGTCTGGGACCAATGCTCATTAAATTTGTGGGTTCCGTATAAGGCACCTGTTGGTTATATACTATTTGTGTTGTTTTTTTTAACGTTCATATATAACGACTCCGCCATATCGACGATGATTGGCGTTTATATAACATAACATAACATAACGTTTTATTCGGTAACCAACTTAATACAGGTTCCAATTACATCATGTTTATACAATTATTGTCGGTTTACCCAGGAGACCCAAAAGGGGCCGAAGGTCCCGCAAGCCAGGGCCACCTGAGATCATTAGGTTAAAACGATGCATATTGGCCATCAGAGTGGTGTAACAGAACTAAAACAGTAAATGCTTAACTAACATAAGATAATTATACATGAACATGAAAGGAGGCGAGAAAACAAGGTACATACAGTACAACGACAGAAAAAAACGTAAATAATAAGAGCATAATAAGTGCACACTCCCAGGTTAGGATGACTTACTGTAGTGATATTTCTTGGGGGGTGATCAGTTTGACTATAGGGTGCATGGTTCTACACTTGTAATTGAATGTAGTTTGAAAGCTCCCGTTTGAATAGGCGTAGAGATGGCAGAGAGCGAATATTATGGGGAATACTATTCCAGGTTCTTGGTCCGGCACATTTTATTGATGTAAGTTTAGTATTTGTACGGGCGAAAGGAGTATAGAAAGGGTTAGTATTTCTTGAGCAGCTACTACGAATAATAGAATTAGGTTGGAAGTAATCTCTATAAGTTGTTGGTAGTTTATTATGGGTATATCGGTACATAAATATCCCAATTTGGACCTGCCTTATCTGATCTGGTTTTAATACTTTTAGGCTTAGAAATTCTGGTTTTGTATGAGCTCCATAAGGGAGTTTTGCAACAAATCTAATAGCTCGTTTTTGTAGAATGAGAAGTTTAGAAAGATTCGATTTGTAAGCTGAGGCCCAAACTATATTACAATAAGATATGTATGGGTGTATGAGTGTATAGTAGAGGGCGGTTCTAGTCTGTGGTGGGAGGATTCTAGATATGCGCATAAGAATTCCTAGGTTTTTCGCAATTTTTGTTGAGATGTTAGATATATGATCTTTCCAGGATAGATGCTGGTCAACGTAAACTCCTAGAAACTTAGATGATTGAACTTGAGTAATAGGGGTACCCATGATACATAAATTTGAATATGAGATAGGAAGTGATTTTTTATATGCTCTAAAGATAATATAGTTAGTTTTATCAAGGTTAAGGGTTAGCTTATTAGTACGGAACCATTCGGCTACTTTTTCTAGTTCTGTGTTTGTATGATTGATTAATGTTTCTATTGAAGAGTGAGAGCTAAAGATATTCGTATCGTCTGCAAATAATAAAAAAATAGGTTAGATGAGACATTGGGTAGGTCGTTGATGTACAGAATAAACAACAGAGGACCTAAAATAGAGCCTTGCGTAACCCCGTATTTTATTAGTTTTAAAGGGGACTTAGCGCCATTACAATTAACTAGTTGCATTCTATTTTCTAAATAGCTTTTAAACCAGTTAAGTTGAGTATTTCGAATTCCATAGATAGATAATTTTTTTACTAGGATGTTATGATCAATAGTATCGAAGGCTTTGGCCAGGTCCAGAAATATTCCTATAGAAAATTCATTTTTATCCATTGCATCTGAGATTTTATCTTGCATGTTTAGTAGTGGCATGAAAGTTGAGTGGCCGGATTGAAAGCCATGTTGGGAGGTAAAAAGAATATTAAATTTGCTAATATAGTTGTTAAGGCGTTCATACATGGCCTTTTCAAACAGTTTTGAGAAAAAAGGGAGAACAGATATAGGCCGATAATTAGAAACTTCGTCTCTTGATCCTTTTTTAAAAATTGGGACCACCTTTGCTATTTTTAGGGCTTGAGGATATATTCCAGTTTTGAAGGAACAGTTTATAATTTCCACTAATGGTTGAATAATATTAGGTAGGCTTGGAAGGGCTATAGTGGGATCTATGTCGTCCACCCCTTTGGCATGAGAAGCATGGATAGTATGGCTTAACTTGCATTAATTCAGCTGCCCCCCCAAATGAAAGGGCTGCCACCCCAGCTGCCCCCCCAATCCCTGCACGAGTGATAAAGAATGTTATATAATTTCTGACTTATTTTATTTTTTATACAACTTCCTATACGGTATACCACTTCTTATACGGTGGGTGATGGGAAAGTGAGACAGGCCACTATTATAGAGGGACAGCTAAGCTAGTGAGCAAGGATTCTATATTAAAGGATTGGTTACTCGTAAAAATATCGTGTACTTCCGGTTTAAGGCTACGAGCCTAGCGCCACCTGGCGATGCGGGTGTAAGAAGGGTCTTTGGAAGTAAAAAAAGCATGGAGGACCCGATGTGTTGTTCAGCGATTAATTCCACGAATTTGAGGAAAACAAATCAGGATTATTTTTCTTTTAGTTTCTAAGGAACAAAGAAATGTAAATAATAATAAATATAACGATATTTTAATGACTTTCAGTTAAATAATCTAAACTACGGAGATTGGCGTTTAGCATGGTAAACACGAGGTTCTACACCTTTGTCGCTAGGTGGCCAGGCTCTATGGGCCGCCATTTTCTCTCCAACGCGCTTACATAAGGAGATTCCAGTCCTGTGTATATTGGTCCTTGCTAGTGAGGCTTGCATGCGTATTATGTCCAACTAGCAGTTTTTACCCGGCTTTGCCCGGGGTTTCCCCATGCGTAATTTTATCTCTACCTTATATAGGCCTATTATTTGTTCCCGGGCTAAATAATATAATAGTAAACGAAGCTCGATCGTGTTCCATTACAGCGCTCGTAATTTTTCGGAACGGAGCCCGTGTTTTATTTCGATTGCGCCTCGCGTGACGTAAGACAACATTTCTCTTACGTCACGCCGCTCAAGCGAGGTTAAAATATGCATATTAATGGACTCCGTTATTGGTATTACGGAACCTCATAATTTTGAAGTTTAAAATGTCCATATGTCAGCGTTTAAATAAAATTGTGAGCTGAAAATAGTCGCGTTGAAACAGACGTGGCGTAATAACGTTTCGTGCGATTTTTCAAATCGCTAAACGTTCCGTTTCGGAGACTTTAGA
Source organism: Aporrectodea caliginosa (assembly GCA_020284085.1). Lineage (NCBI taxonomy): Eukaryota > Metazoa > Annelida > Clitellata > Crassiclitellata > Lumbricidae > Aporrectodea > Aporrectodea caliginosa. The sequence goes on along the minus strand of JACEVL010000084.1, from coordinate 2,960,173 downwards.
AACAGACAAACAAACATAAGGAAGGACAACGTAAACAAACTAAGACTTATATTATAAATTTATAAGATACATCCAAAATCTAAAAATGCATAGTCTATGGCTATATACCCTACGTCACGTCATTAATATGTGCCTACACACGTTTTATTGCATGTGTTTAATGGCCTTTTTTGCATGTGTTTAATGGCCTTTGGTTGTGCTTTTGAAAGTGAGAGTGAAATTTAATATTTCTGAGAAATTGAGAATAAAAACATCTTATTTCAACATGACCACGTTTGTTGACGTTTTTGCTGCTAACCACAAAAACAGTAGAATACATCTATTCTAGGTTTGTGAAATTTGTAGTGCCAATTATTATTTAGACATTTGATCATTAGACAACAACTTCTTTTCGCATTCTGATATTTGTAGCTTCGGTTTAAGACAACTTACACAAATTAAGAAAATATATTTGTAAATTCACTTACGACTACTATTTTCGGATTGTGACTTTTACTTCGTTCTTAAGTTACTGAGTTAAGACATGTCAATGATGTGATTGCTGTCATGTCAATGATGTCATGACACTCCTGACTACTTTCAGTATTTTGTTCAATTGCTCAATTGCTCAATTATCGTGCGTACGGCTCGCGATGCCGATGCGCGCTTTAATTGCCAACGGCAGGCGTCGGTAGCCACCCCATAATTTTAAGCTGCCACCCCACTGCCCCTCCATGAAAAAATAACTGGCTACGCCACTGATGGATAGTATGGCTTAGTTGCATTCATTCATCTTTTGATATTTCGGTGAGTACAAAGGAGTCTACTTTCGAGGGAATCATATTTTGCTCAATGGTGCAGTTGGAATTAGGAATATTTTTAGCCAAATAGTGGGCAATATCTGCGAAGTAGTTATTGAATTCAGTTGCTATTTTTGTTGGGTTTGTGGTGGTGATACCATTAATTTTTAGTGAATTAATATGTCTGTCATCGCCACTGGACCCACCAATCAGGTTTTTCAAGATTTTCCAGGTTTCCTTAAGGTTGTTACTTTGTCTACAAAATTCAGCTGCAAAATAGTTTGATTCAGCTTGCATCCGGATTGATTTAAATTTATTTCTATATGTGATAAATGCGTTCTTGTTTTGTAAATTTGGTTTTTTTTTATAAATTTTAGATATAATTTGGATTTTTTTGCAAGAATTAAGTAAGCCTTGAGACATCCAAGGTTTTTTTGGTGAGTTTCTTCTTTTCAGTTTATTTTGGCAAATTGGAAATGCTTCGTCATATTCCTGTTTAAATTTATGGAGGAAAGTATCGTAGGCTCTGTTCGTATCCAGATCGTAGCAAGCATCGAAGACTGGTGACCAGTTTATTTTAGAGATGGAGTTTTGGAAGCCGGACAGTGTTTCAGGTGTGATTTTCCTGTAAGATCGAGGTTTGGGTTTATTTGAGTGGTTTAATTCATATTCGAATTGGGCCAAAATAGGGAGATGGTCTGATATGTCGGTGACTATAATTGAGGACCCAGATAGTTTATGCCAGGCATTGGTATAAATGTTATCTATCAAGGTAGAGGAGTGCTCAGTTATTCTAGATGGTTTGGTAATTATTGGGAGAAGATGGTGAGATAGCATGCAGTTGTATAGGCCTTCAGTAGGTTTGTGGTTATTAACCTTTAACAAGTCAGCGTTGAAATCGCCAACTACGAATAGTTCCTTGGATTTTTTCTTTATTTTGGATAACACAGGTTCTATATATGTGTGTAGTCATGCTAGCAGGCTATTTCTAGGCTATCTGCATAGTTTTCAAGAATTCAGCTCAATGCATTGTAATTGTATTTGTGATTATAATTACGGTTTTATAAAGGGCCTCTCACAGTACGATCTAATCAGAGACGCTCCCGGTGCGATAAGCCCACGAGAAAACAAACGTCCTAAGAGTACCTCCAGAGACAGAAGTACCCCAGTTAAGATCATACAGCGAGTCGCAGAGGGAATGCAATGTAATGTAACTTGATCGAACATTTGTATACTGCCGTTCAAAATCAGCAGCGCTCTCAACCGGTGTCAGTGCCAGGGTCAGTAAGTCAGGTTTTTTCCGGATTACCAGAGAGGTGCGAGACCTAGTAATTCCATGCAGGCGCAGGGACTTTCGAAGACAGTTCCTGAGAGACAGTTTTCCCATCAAGATCTATGTTTTTTGTTCTCGTCTATGTTTCTGTGTGTACTGGCGCGAATCTATGTCTTTTCATGGAATTTTGGGGTGTTGAAAAACGTACGTTCTCAGCAATTTCTAAATCAGTACTTAAATTTATTTTAGGCATTTTCACAATAGGCGCTTCACACTCTGCATATCACTAAAACTAATTGCTCGTCCGCGCAGCACTTGATTAGATTTTAAAATACAATCTATGTTGGCGACAAACTGTCGATAATAGTAAATCTTCATGTAGTTCACTTGAACAAGTAGACTGAACTGTTGACTATGGATAGGAAGCTCTTTTGGAAGGAAAAAGAGTGGAGGTGATATTCACAATTATAATGTGTAGGTATGTGAAATGTGTATTGTATGTTGAAATCTACGTCGTAAATGAAACGTCATATTTTTTTAACTCTTTGCTTTAGTATTCCACTTTAAATATATCACTCGAAAGAATAAGCTTACTTTTGCACATATTTTTCTTACCTTTCTATTGCTTGCGTACTTAGTTACAGTTACTTTAACTTTTACCCAAGTAAATTAGGTTGGTGCTTTGAATGACGTCTGGTCGTGTTGACTGGTGTAGCTAATGTCTCCGATCTTTAAGAACTGTCGTGTGGAGCATAGACTGCTCCGGTCTGGTGCCGGATATGTTGGCTATGTTGGGACTGATTGAGTATCATCACGACATCAGGTACTACTGCGATGACAGCTATGGCCATCGCATCTGCTACGAACCGTTTTTCACTATCGTCAAAGACATTCTCCAACACTTGCAGTCGGTCACATTGCATAGTCATAATCATTATCATCATCATCATCATCATCATCATCATCATCATCATCATCATCATTATCATCATCATCGTCAAAACCACTGTAGTGTTTCATAAATTCATAGTCATAACAGTCGCCTAAAAGACTTCAAACTCCACCAGTTTTCAGCATATAATCATCTTTATTCTTGGTATAACATCCGTTGTCAAAGCAGAGATAAATTTTAAATTTTTAGCTATCTAAGAATCACAACTACAATCTCTCGCATAGTCAGCAATCTTCATCTCACGTCACTACACACGACTATTAATGGTACATGTAATATGCATACAAATGTTAAACATAAGCACAATGACTTAACCATTGGTTTAATTACGGTACCTCAAAAGCCTCAACCAATCACACAGCGCTGTTTCTCTTAAATCAAATAGTAATCGTAATCTCGACATTAATATAGTGTCCGAAAAGTGAATTTGCGGGAACCAGTTTATTCACAGTCTCTTAGTCAAAACATATTCGATAGGCGGTGGAGGTAAAAATCGGTTCTAGATCAAGATGCAAAGAGGTCAGGCAGGCAGGCAGACAGTCAGACGACTAAGATGGATGGCGTTTAGAAATGAAACCCCGAGGGAGGTGAGGGGAAGAGGAGGAATCATGGAAAGATTTGTGAAAGAGCAGTGTTTTCAGTTTTGTGAAAAAGTTGTTACATCGCGAATAAGATTGCCACCCTTGACATTCCAGATCACATCTACAATTGGGTGGTTAATTTTTTAGAGGACAGAAAGCATATAACAACATTTCAGAGTCTACTATCGGCGGTCAGATCCATCAACGCTAGCGTGGTCCAGAGGTCAGGAATTGGCCCGTCGTCATACATAATCAACGCCTCAGACCTCCATGATCCATCCCATTCATCTGGCCAATAAATGGGGACGTACGCCGACGACACATATCTACTCATTGGTTCCTCCATGAGGCACACGGTTGGTGAGGAGATGGAGAATGTGTCGTCCTGGGCCAGATCTAACAATCTTCGGCTCAACCAGTCAAAGTCTAGGGAGATGTTGATCATCCGCCGCAGGTGCGTCGACCCTCCTCCGCCGCCTCCAGGGGTTCAACGTGTGACCACCCTGAACATCTTAGGGGTTACCATAACCGATGATCTTCGAGCATCCTCGCATGTTGGCGAGATACTGTGTGCATGCTCGAGTTCTCTCTACGCCCTGAGAATGTTAAAGGCCCATGGTCTACCCACTCGGGCCCTCCACACTGTCGCTGGTGCGACAACTGTTGCAAAACTTCTGTATGCGGCTCCGGCGTGGTGGGGATTCGCTACTGCCGACGATCGGGCCCGCGTGGAGAGATTCCTAGCTCGGATGCGAAGATCGGGCTATCTTCCGCTGGACTCACGGGGGTTGCGGCGATGGTGGGCGACGCCGAAGACGGACTACTACGATCGGTTGTCCGATGCAGGACTCATGTGCTCCGTCCGATTTTCCCTCCAACTGTTGTCCGCCACCATGACCTTCGACCCAGACCACATGACTTTGTCCTACCGCTTAAAGATGACAGGAATTATATCCCAAGGATTTTATTTAGGAGTTTGATGTTGCCCCGTTGAACAAGTCGCCCTTTGCTGGAACAGATATTTAAAAACTATTAATTGTTTCCATTCTTCTTTTTATCTGGCAATACCACTTTCTGTAATGGGTTGCGGTGTGTCAAGTCTAGAGGTCTGCGGGTACAGCATTTTTGCTACCCGACCTGTACCCGTAACACAGAACCGTTACCCGTACCCGTACCCGACCCGTACTCAAAATTACTACCCGACCCGACCCGTACCCGCGGGTATACCCGTACCCGTAGTATACCCGCCACGTCATTTGCACGCCTTCCCACAGTCCGTCCTTACCAGGCCAATAACTCATCATATAGTAATAATAAGAAATAGGCTGATTATAACGATTAACGATAGTAGTAGCAGTAGTAGTAGCAGCAATAGTAGCAGTAGTAGCAGCAGTAGTAGCAGAAGTAGTAGCAGTAGTAGCAGCAGTAGTAGCAGTAGCAGCAGCAGCAGCAGTAGTAGCAGCAGCAGCAGCAGTAGTATGTAGTAGGTAGCAGTAGCAGTAGCAGTAGTAGTAGCAGTAGTAGTAGCAGTAGTAGCAGTAGCAGTAGCAGTAGCAGTAGCAGTAGTAGTAGTAGTTGTTTTAGTAGTAGAAGTAGTAGTAGTATCAAATTTCTAATGCAGTCGGCAAATCACATAGGCCTATTTAAGAAATTGCGATTCTCTACAAGTGGCTTTCGGATTGGAATTTTTCTGAAGTAATATCGTTATGCAATGGGAAAGAAACACCCATCTTCCAGCTGCGGCCCGATTATTTGAATGTTTGAGAAATGGCAAAGACGAAACTTGAAACAGGTAGGCCTAGCCATTAACATGTTTCTGTAAGTTTCTTGGCAGTCAAAATCATTACCATACACAGATTTTGAAGCGCAAGCACCCTAACGTGGGGCGTTTGTGGGGCGCGGTGGTGTAGGGGTATGTTCGGTGCCTTGCAGCCGGAGGGTTGCGGGTTCGAATCCACCTCGCCGCCGCGTAAGGACCCTGGGCAAGTCCTTCACTCGCAATTGCTCATGCGCTTCGGCGTGAAACTCCGATTCAGTGTCCGCGCTGTAGTCGGGAGCGCCTCTGAGTAGAAATCTTCGAGGGGCGCTATAACAAGTGACCTTAATAAATAAATAAATAAATAATAAACGTGTTTGAAGCATGCTCAACGCCAGCTTCTGTGAACACTTTAATCTACTTACAAAAACTGCGACTATTATAGTAAATTAAATTCGAATAAACGAATTTGATTGATAACGTCATTGATGGACGCCAATGCTCACACGAGGTTTGGCTCTGAGGTTCCGGGATAGGAGCATGCTCATATAACGTTTTTCGTAAAAATATTATAATAAAAAATATCTTTTGCGAGGTAAATTTTAATAGTGTCACCATCATCATGATCATCATAACCACCACCACCATGATCAGTTTCTGACGTCACGCCAGTCAGTTGGCGACGATGGGTACGCATAAATGATCGCTATTCTCCGTATACAAGCAACAGTGTAGGCCTATATGTGTTATAGACATGTACTATTATAGTCTACACGTAACACGTGTGAACAGACATTATAGCAAAAGTGTACTATTATAGTCTACACGTAACACGTGTCTACACGTAAGTCTACACGTAACGGGAGCAAGACATAATGTACCAAGACGAAAAGTACCAGGTCAAAAGGTACCAGACAAAATGTACCACGTCAAAATCTACAAGACACAGTGTACCAAGACATAATGTACCGCGACAACAAGTACCACGTCAATGACTACCAGGACAAAATAGACCAGACATAATGTACCAGCATATCTAGGCCAAGCATGTAGGACTATGAAGACAATCCCTTCTCGACTGTGTTGTACAGATGTTTATTACTTAGTCCATCCCTTCTCTATATTGTGTATATTGTGTTGTAGTCTTCAGTTGACGTTCATGACTCTTACAAAATGGCTACGTTTATCGTTTCGCAAAAGGGCAATAGAAAGTTAGTACTCGGTGAATTCTTGTTTACTAAGAAGCGAAATGGGGCAAACGGCAAAGAGATTTGGGTTTGTGAAGAGCGAACATGTCAATCCGGATTACATACCAAAGACGATGTTGTAGTGCAGGCACCAACAGCACACAACCACGCACCTAAACACGGGAAAGCAAAAGTCGAAGCTATGCGTTCAGAGATGAAAAAACGTGCTCAGACAACAGAAGAAGGAACACGACAGATCGTTCATCAGAGTCTAACGCAAGTTTCTGTTCAACACGCCCATCTTCTTCCGAGCAGAGCAACACTGTCACGGGATGTTTGTCGCCATCGGCAAAAAAATGGATTGAACGATAGACAGATGGATTTATATACAAAAACTATCCTACTGGATTACTTTGAGGAGAATTACATTGGGCGTCCACGTAGAGGTCGACGGGTGGTTCCACGGTTCCCCGTGGCATTATGGAACCAATTTGAACGCGTTCGAGCTAAGCTTCCGCGGAGTAACAATTACACCGAGTCGTGGCACAATGCTTTTAACGGAACAGTCAATATCGCCCATCCCTCCGTTGCGAGACTGGCTCGAAAGCTTCAACAAGAACAACACGCTACTATGATTTTGAGGGCACAACATGCAACCGGTCAGCCTCCAGCCAAGAAACGAAAGAAATACATCCGCATCAACGAAGCCCTTACCACGATGGTGGATGCTTATGATCGTACCGATGCAATTACTTACCTGAAAACCATTGCCCGAGTCCTGAATATTAATGTCATTTAAGTCCATTTCCCATGTGTTACAAAGGCCAATGAATTGTCTGATTTTACATTGAAACCGCTTTTTAAATTGTCTGATTTTATATTTGGGCAGGTAAATTTTGTCTCTCTTCATACATTTTGTCTTAGTACTTATTGTCTCAGTACTTATTGTCTTGGTACTTATTGTCTTGGTACTTATTGTCTTGGTAATTATTGTCTTGGTATATTTCGTCTTGGCACATTTTGTCTGGTACATATTTTCTGGTTGATTCTGTCTTGATACATTTTGTCATGTACACGTAACACGTAACACGTGTCTACACGTAAGTCTACACGTAACACGTAACACTTATAGCAAAAGTGTACTATTATAGTCTACACGTAACACGTGTGAACAGACATTATAGCAAAAGTGTCTTCAGATAGCAGACATTATACATTTAAGTTTGTACATGCATGTGTAAGATCTATTCTATATAAGTTTCAAATTACTTGAACGGGCTCAGTCTCTCTCCCCTCTCTCCACCCCTCTCTGTCTCTGTCTATAGGTCTATCTGTGTGTGTGTGCATATATGTATCTGTGTATGTACATTGTATATATATATATATATATATATATATATATGCATATATGTATATCTCTGCCGTATCTTTCTCCCCCTCTCTCTCTGTCTGTGTATCTCTATCTTTGTTTAATATTGTTTAATATTATCAGATTGCCGTGACTTGAGCGCCAAAATACGTCGCCAGTCGCCACGCCCACGCCGGCACCTCTTCTTTTCCACTTCAACCTCTGAATCACAGCATCCGGGCCTGCTCTAGCCTTAATGCGGCCTTGTTATATAATATATCTTTCACGTCATTGTGTCTAACTGCAGCGGTGAAAGATCTTTCAGTCAACTAAAGCTTATCAAAACTGCTTTAAGATCTACGATGGGACAAGATAGACTGACTACAAAATGTTAATCCGGCCCTGAGCATTATTAAAACGAGATTTCCATGTATTAGATGGAGGTGTATACTTACCTGGAACAAGCGTTGGAATATTAATGTCTGGAACTGGAGCGTCTAGAGGGTTGCTTTCATATCCGGTCTTGACATAATGCTTGAGTCTCGATGATACGAATTCCATGAGATCCGCTTTACGCAGTCTCGAATAACCTACCATCCCGTTCTCTTTAGCAATATTTCGTAATTGTTTTACTGTATTCGTTTTGTGATCCATTTTATATACAGAAGATTTTTCTTTAAGTCCAAATCGAGATTTTTCATTCATTTTAGTTACATCAGAAAGTTTGGGGGATTGTATTTGAACCAAGGCTATAGCTTCGTGCATGAGGGGGTCGGACTTAATATTAATCTAAATTATCATACACTGACCAATATTAAGGTCCGTTCATGGCGATTTGAGATGATTTTGACCAGTATTTTGGTTAAATGCGCCAGAGGATTTATTTCTCCTCTACTCAAGTGAAACACATGAAGCTTTAAAGATGACGATCTTGGATAGATCATGGCACCTATTATTATCGACGGCTTATCGCCAACATAGTTTGTACTGTTAAATGTAATCAAGTGCTGCGCGGACAAGTAATTAGCTTTAGTGATGTGCAGAATGTGAAGCGCCTATTTTACAAAAATGCCTAAAACAAATTAAGGTAATGTTTTAGAAATTGTTGAAAACATACGTTTTTCAGGACGCCAAATTTCCATGAGAAAAACATAGATTTCGCACCAAAAAACATAGAGACATAGACGAGAAGAAAAAATGTATCTCGATAGAAAACATAGGAGTGGCAACGCTGTCTGTGACTAAGACAACGTTATGCACGGCGCCGTTTCCTGGACGAGCGCTACGAGACAGATTGAGCTCCCGCCGACTTCAGAATACCCCCGCGGCCTTTTGAGGGAGGTTGGGAAAGAAGGAGGGACTGACGGACGGAGGACAATTGCACATAATTATAGGCCTTCTCTGCGTGGGAAAGGTGTCGAGTAATAATTAAGTAATGAAATTAGATCATCTTTATTTAAACGTACGCTATTTATCACAATTATAGTCTACACGTTGAAAGAAAACCTCAAGAGGCCGATTTCTTGGTTTTTAACAGCATGGAAATACAACAATTGTGTTCTATTGGCTCTGCACATAATTATATGAAGGGTACGGCCGTATCAGGCAAGTATCTACGGGTCCATGTAACAACTTTTTCACAATCTTCATAACGTCTTTATATGCGTAATCATGGATTGTTCATCACATGAGACTCAAGAATCCTTGGCACTCGTCCAGAACCTTCCCTTTCAAGCATCTCACTTCCTTCACATCCCCAGCCCTCTGCGGTTTCTCCCACTCACTCGCTTATTCTTCGTCTTGCCCTTTGGCAAGCGCTATAGAAATGTTCAATAACCAATGCAAATACAAAATTATACAATCAATCAATCAATCAATCAATCAATCAATCAATCAATCAATCAATCAATCAATCAATCAATCAATCAATCAATCAATCAATCAATCAATCAATCAATCAATCAATCAATCAATCAATCAATCAATCAATCAATCAATCAATCAATCAATCAATCAATCAATCAATCAATCAATCAATCAATCAATCAATCAATCAATCAATCAATCAATCAAGCAATCGGCCAATCAATCAATCAAGCAATCAATCAATCAATCAATCAAGCAATCGGCCAATCAATCAATCAAGCAATCATTTATTTCTGTAACCATCAGAAGAGCACAAGACAAATGAAACAATAAGGCAACTGTTTTACATGTACTGGCTACACGGAGGCCCAGCAGGGATCATGGATCCCGCTAAAATAGGTACACCTATACATGTAAAAAATGCAGATAGGAAAAGAAAGACACCCAATCGATACTTACATTGGAGTAAGCTTTGGGCTCAAAATCAAAATCAAACAAACTGAAAAGAAACACAAGACATAAATAACAATAACAAATGAGAATACAGTCGTAACTAAAATAGCAATAAAGACAAAATCATCTAATTCACGTCAATTAATTCCATTAACTAAGAGAGAACGTGGCTTTTTTCAAAATCAAAAGATTAGACGAAGAACGAATAGCTAGAGGGATTTTTTCTATAGGCCTACTAAGGTAGCCTACCAGTAGATTTAGTAGAGAATAATCGAGTATTAGTGCGAGCATAGTCACGACGATAGGAATTAGGAATTCGAACTTCTCGTGTTGCAAGAATGGAAGCGGGAAGTATGACAAACGAAGCCGTTTGTAACCACTGGCAACAAGCGATACATAAATTCCCCGATTTGAGCGATCCTTATCTGTTCAACCCTTATTAATCCAAGCGCTGGTCTAAATGCAAACGCGCTGACGGCTCGTGACTGGTCTTTTATGACAAATCAAATCCAATTTTTTAAAAAGATGACTGAAAGTCAAAGGCGATTAAACGGCATTTGTATCAGGATCCAATCGACATCTGCATTTAGGGTAGCGCCGGTGTCACGAAATAGAGTATCCCCATTATAATTATATCCCCTTAGCGAAATGAAGTATCCGGCCGGATGAATCTGAACGTGAAGGACTATCCCCCTCGTGCGAAAGTATCCCCGATGAGTCGTACGAAATCATCCCCCATTCAAAAAGTACCCCCTGCAAATTAATTACAAATTACGGTATTTAAGTAAAATTTATAACCATAGTTGGTAAAAACGGTTAAAACTTAAAACTGAATCATAGACGAAAATCGTAGTCTTTTCAACAACAACAAATAAAAAACGGAAAAACGGGACAAAAGAAACTAGAAAATAATTTCACTCTGTTACATCTTGTACTGCATTTTGAAAGTATTTAGGCTATAAACTGTATTTAAACAATTTAATTTTAATCAGCAAACAACCCAATTAAGTAACATTAATCTACAACAATTATTTTATTTTTATGTTTTGTTTAATAAGAAATTGAGAAATATTAAAAATATTGAAATCTTTCGTAATTAAAATTGTAAGCAAAAGTCCACCTAGGCTAAGTCCATGCTGACTAACATAAACTAACATAATTATTAAAACTAAACTGTTTGAGTATAGAGCCTTATATCCCCTTATGGAGACTAGCTTACTTTATTAAAACTTGTAGGCCTACTTACAATTTTTACTTATATAAAATTTGATAAAAATTATGGAGAAATATAAGTCAGTTTATCAGTCAATCGGAGATTACTGTAGCCTATAACTATAAAGACAACATTTCGCATATTTGGATAACTTAGAAAATCAAATAACTTATACATTTTATTTCTGGAACTGTGCTATTTATTTATGAAATGATGACATTAAATAGTGACGTAATTACCTGAATCATTGAAAGTACGGAGACAAAGTAAGGGACTTCAGACAAAATGCAATTAAGACACAGTGTTATGAAAAGGGACTAAAGTGCTAATTAGGTGACTTGGTAGCGCGCGCGTGATATCGGTCGTTTCGTATCTATGGGTACACCAGCAAAGTCATTGAAGCCATTTGTGTTCTGTGTGCTCTTGTAATCTCAAGTTAATTAAGCAATGCCTCAAAGTTAATCCATTCGCATAATAAGTTCTTGATGCGATGGAAGTGTCTAAAAGAAGGAAGACAAATATCAGCAGTCACAAACGACAGTGTACTTATAAGGGAATAAGGTGCTAATTAGGTGACTTGGTATACCGCGCTTGATATCGGTCGTTTCGTACCAGCAATGTCATTGAAGCCATTGAGGCAACGAACCAACTTCAAGGGCTCTTGTGTTCTGTGTGCGCTTGTAATCTCACGTTAATTAAGCAATGCCTCAAAGATAGTCCATTCGCATAATTAGTTGCGTGAAGGTCTTGATGCGATGGAAGTGTATAAAAGGAGGAAGACAAATATCAGCAGTCATTTGTCTTCCTTCTTATAAACGACACGAACTTCGGAGATGGAAGAGTCCAGACCAGAAGAAAATTTCCTCGAGACCTCTGGAAGCAATGCCTCACGACACTGGAAGAGTGGCTCAGGTATTGTATTGTATCTATCAATTTATATAGTGCCTCTCGCAGTGCACACCGATCAGTGGCGCTCAAGTGGGAATGGTCCGCAGTGCAATGCCATAGTGGTGTCACTGAGTGAAAAGATTTATACGCAAAAGGGAAACAAGCTGACTTGAACAACTTTTGTACAAAAGTATACTCAAAGCAGCAAACATTAAGAATGAATTTAAAAAGCATGATTAACTAATGAAATGTGGTGTGCACTGCTTATTGTCAGTTCTATATTCAATAGGCCCCTACGTCAAATTATTCGCCTCATACAGCCGTTAAGCAGGTGGACTGAATTTATGATCTGAAAGAGCGCATTCACTTTAGTGGAACAGTGCTTCAAAGTGAGCATTTAAAAATGGACTTTTGAACTAGAAGGCTCACCTACAGTCACTTGCTCTAAATATGTATGGCTTTGGATTTTGATTACAATATATATTCATAAATTATAAGCATTATAAAAATAATACCGTATACCTGTGCAATTTTATCCCCCGGGGGATGATTTCACACGATGGGAGATAGAAATGGTTTATCCCCCCGGATACTCTATACCGGTATAGTCCATCCGGGGGATACATTCATTCATCCCCCCGGATGGTCCTAGGACGGATACTCTATTTCGTGATACCGGCGTTAGAATTTCAACGGCCAATTGGCAGCTAGCGACGAAGAAATCAATATCCTACTTTTATGGGCTCCTTCACAATAATGCTCCATTCTTCCTGTAAGTAAGTAAGTAAGTATATCCTTTATTATACCAATTGCTAACCGCTTTTTGGTTTACAAAAGAATCACATTTATGTGTTGGGCTAACCTAACATGTCATAAAAGTTTTGGTGTGCTATCTATCCTCGGCATTAAACGCATGCGTAAATCATCCGCAATATAAATGTTTTACGTGCCAGAGTGTCCGCTTGTGGTATTACCCTATTGTGGGCTCTTGGGCGCAGTAGGTATGGGGTCTGTTTTATCTGGGGCAGCAGTCCGTATTCTGTATTCTGTTGTTTCGGCTGCTAGTCTCCACAAAGCCTCACCCGTTTTTCCAGTCGTCCTCCTTCTTACCAATAACTATCGGACTATGAGAAGCGCCGCCTCTTGAACGAGAAACAGCCAGATCAATTGTAATAATTGTTCCTCGAAGAATATGATAAGAACCGGATATTTTTTTATTGACTGACCCGTCATATATTACAGGCAGGTGTTCGCATTCGAGGCGCGTGATCAAGCACACGGGTGCCCGGACGTTGGGGCAAGAGAGTCACTTAATTCTGCAGAGTTTTAAAAATCTAAGCATGTTAAATTAAGAATATTATTAATTTTATATAATCAAAATCGGACTATCGATACGTAACCATTGTGATTGCCCAGGTATTGGAGAGATTTTTTCCAGCATTCTACAGAAGTGGGAGCATTGAAAAAAGCCATGGCAGGATGGACACGCGGGACATTCTTGGCATTGCGTCACAGTTGCATGGCTTTGGTGGACTGTGTGCATCTTTTCTGATTGACCACATTGGCTTTTACTACAGTAACTGTATATCCTCCTTGGTCACCTAAAGTCTGACGCTATAGGATCGCAAGTTGGTTGATCTCATCAACTAGCTGTTGTCAACTAGGCCTACTATATATTCATGATACAAGTGCTTGAAGTGGAAAAAAATCCGTGCCTTGTATGCAATTAAGTCTAATGTATCAAAGATATTGAATTAAAACAATTCGAATCACTGCAACGCATGAGATGGCCATCGTCAAGTGAAGCAAAAGTCATAATTATTTGATATAAGTACTGCAATGGCGAGATCGGTGGTAAACATCACAAGATGCGGCTACTGCAAACAGGAACTAGTCGATGTGGACGCTTCACACGCTGTTCAGTTGGAAGATTTTATTTTCAACCATGGAGTAACAAAATGTTTAGATGATGTTAATCGCATTGGACTAAAAAGCCAAGTGAATATACATTCATGTTATCAGTCATGTTAAGAGCCAGAAAACGTGATGAATGGCGAAATTGGACGTACGAACCTGCCTAGGAAGGCAGAGAACCAAAAGAAGAAGAGTTATCAGTCAACTGTTAGCGAGCGTTTGCAGAGGTCGATGCATGTTTGTCTTTGAAATCTCGACTCCTAGCCGCTTAATGCGAGCGATCACTGTTTCTGAAAATCATGGATGGTGCTATTGACATTGATTCTTTCGAACAACCACCTGTCAGTTTCTGCATTTATCCAAAAACATTTTTGTACTAGGCCTACGTGGTTCTGCCCCTTGCAAAATTTCCACGGGCGCCCTTGATCACATCTGTCGAAGCACCTGCTATTAGCCGGATATGTCTTTATTGGCTGATCCGTTATAATATACGGGGACGATCGCATTCGAGGAATTATGTTCTCGGCACATGATCACACGTCTGTCGAAGCATATAATATTAAGAGCCTGAAATATAGGTAGCCTATAATATCCGTATATATAATTGTGCATATATATATATATATACGGAATCTGATTCCGCCAGGTGCGCATAATTTAGTTACCCCTCCCCAATTGAAACTTTTAATTTCAATTAAAAACGCCAATTCAGAGTAACCATCATTTGCTTGACGTTACTCGGATGGTGATGTTACGACACTTACCAGACACGACACATTCTGCATCCTAGATAGCTCCAAAGCCTGATAATTTAACAGAAATTAATGAAAGCGCACACTTCATTTTCAGTAGATGTGGTCCTCTGCTTCTAATATCTTTAGCCGGGTTCAGGCCAGAAAGAAGCACAATTGATCAACTCTTCATAATGAGACAGATACTTTAAAAAGCATACAACACAACCAGAAAGTCTTCATCAACTTCATAGACTGCACTATTTGTTAGCCTATCCTGCAACAGTGACGTCTACAGATATGACATGATGAAGTACGTCATCATGCAGGAATACTAAGAACTGAGGCCAACTTATACTATGATATAATCTCAATGATCAATGAACTTAATTGAGCAATCCAGATGGAGCATATTCAAAGCCTTTCTCCATTTGGTTTTACTTTATTGATGGAAGTGATTTAACTGTATATCAGCATAGTGTCGTTCCAATCCATTCAAATCTTTTGGATTCTAACCTCTGAGATTGATGAATAAGTTTCAATTTCTGCGCAAATCAAGATTTTGATGATCCGCCTGAATTACGGGACATCTCTTACATTTGATTTTAACAAAATTGTGGTAGATTCTGGCCTTAACTCCATCAAATCATCCAAAACCTTCTAATTACTGACCGAAGAAACACCTGAGCCATGCAAGGATTCATTGTCAAGGTCATGCGAAACTGCTTAAGAATGAAGCCCCCATGGCAGAACGGCTGCACTAAACCCCAATAATCTAGTTACAGCTATGGCTCTTTACTCTCGCAATTTCCGAAACTGAACCTTAATAAGAGAATGAAGTGCAGCAAAAGAATTATGACAGCAGAGATCACCTTACGCCGCAGTCGGGGACATTGCGAAGAAGAAGATGGGGGAGACATTGTTACAAAAAGATCTTAGGTGCGTAAGATTGCAGAAATTAGATATACCAGAAAAAGTGGAGAATAAGGATCCGAACAACCCGACCCCTCCGCTCAACAGGGACTAATTTCAAGCCTGAAGACAGTTGTCGTTGACCTTTATGATAAAGACAAACCAAATGCAGAAAGTTGCCGAACAGAAATTTACTAGCACACTATCTTACAAATATTGTGCGCCTTTATGACTCAGTGCATCGCCGCAGTGCACTTACTTAAGGGCCAGCCGAACCTAAGACCGAAAGGTCAGCACGGCGACTGCCTAGGGCATCATGCACACTAGACCATGAATCTTTGGGTTTGTAGACTTTCGGAGGGATAATTATTTGGCTGTTGAAAGATAGATTTTCTTCTTCAGAAATTGATTGAGACGAGGGAAGTGCTCAAAATCAACCGAATACCCGTAATACAAACCAAACATTACTGACATGGAGAGAATGATGAACAGAATATGGAGAGGCAGAGATTTAACTTCCTGGAAGAAAACAATGGTAAAAATATTTGAGACGATGATACAAGAGCTTTTTCTATACGGACGGAGTCCTGGACAATGCAAAAACAAGAAGTGATCAAAATAAATAATAATACAGCAGTAATGAGTTGGCTACGGAAGATCGCAGCATTTCAACGTAAACCGATAATATAGGAATGATGACATATGTACTGGTACATTAGAAATCTAAATAAACATGTGTAGACAAAGATTTCGATGTATCTTTTATACATAGATTAGTTTCAGTTGACACACATTCCACATATTTGTTTATCCAAAATTAGTACAGAATGTACGCAATAATAAACAATAGGCAGAATTAATGGGTTCCGTTGTTAAAGTGATGTACTTACGACTTGCTTATTCAAATGGAGACATACAACTTTACGAACTGATACCAAGGTGAGCAGAAATGAATGCTAAATCCACCGCTATATAACAAGTTATGATATTGAAACCAAACACGATGATCCAGGGGATGGTAACCACCCCCCCTTGGTGGTGGTAGTCCGTGTTATGAAAAACATTGGTAGCCCTAGGGTTATGACACAATGTATGACATAAAGCACGATTCGAAGGTAAAAGAAACAAAGACGACCAAGACTACGCTGTAAAGACAATAAAAATTCAGACCTCAGTTGGACTGACACTAAGGAAAACATTGAACTTGACAAATGACCGAAGGACAAAAATCGTTTTTCATACCCATCGCCGCCAGCATGCTGGCGTCAGGATCTGATGATGATGATGATGATGTTGATGATGATGATGATTATGGTTATGATGATTATGATTATGATGATGATGACGATGATCATGATGATAAGTCGAATGCATCGAGCGTAGGAGTATATTCGCACTGTGAACATAATGAGAAAACACGGAACATCGTTCCAGCTGAATGATTTCTGAGCCCAACGCAAAATTCTTCCTGAGACGCAGTTTGGATCCAATTCCTACCGTTTCGTGTAACCACCAGGCATTGTGTTCTCCTGGAGAGAGTTTCCACCCAGGATTTTTTTCTTAGCACACTAGCCAAACACTATGCACATTAAAACTTACAGTAACCTTAAAATAGTCAAGCTGGTCTCCTGCAGTAAAGTCTGAAGCA
The DNA here is from genome assembly GCA_020284085.1 of Aporrectodea caliginosa. Taxonomy (NCBI): domain Eukaryota; kingdom Metazoa; phylum Annelida; class Clitellata; order Crassiclitellata; family Lumbricidae; genus Aporrectodea; species Aporrectodea caliginosa. Next base: position 2,942,672 of record JACEVL010000084.1, on the reverse strand, counting down.
CATATCGACAACCACAGGCGATCCAACAACAATAGAACCAATGCAAACAGGTCAATAAATATTTTTTGGGGAAGGACTTGTGATTTTTATTATCACAATGCTAAGAATCTCTGTATCCCTGCAGTAAATCTTGACGGCATGTTGTTAGCCATGATATGTGTAATTACCTTCTCAGTCGGCATTTTCAAGTTCAAGTGACCCGTAAGGAGCGACTATTACGCAGCTGCGATATCACCTTGGCTTGATCACTGCAATATCACCTTGGCTTGATCACATACGTTTTCTCTACGTGCGCAACCTTGCACTAATTAAAAGCCAGGTTTTAATTACCACCCTAAGAGCAATTATCTACTTAAGTATGGTAACAAAACTCGCAATGTTCACAAGAAATAACGCCTACGGAGTCATACACCCTGCATGTGGCACATTTTTCTCTGAAATTCGCATCTCTGCAATAATTTTTTCCCAGATGTTGATAGCCAATTTAAGCATATTAATCTACTCAAGCGTCATAACACAAGTTCCAAGAACAAATAAGAATCGACGCCTTCGCAGCCATATACCGTGGGTGACACATTTTCTCTGAATTCGAATCTTTCCAAAAAATCTAAACCGGATATTTTGACCATTTTAAGTTTAATTAACCACGCAGTCATAACTTTAGCGTCTGTTAATTAAACAACCTCGACTGCCATAAGCTGCATGTCTAGACAGTCCAGGTACGCATGCCCCTTCCACTGCATCAGAAAGTATAAAACCTGGTATAGAAAGTTGGAGACATAGCTAGACTGCTGAACAAATTTTGTCGCTTAAAGAAGAATCGCAGAACCTGCAACGTGCGCACATTGATAAAAATGTTCAGATTTACGCAGGCTTTCCTTCTGCTTGAAGTGCTGGTTGCTACAGCACAAGGCAGCGATCTGATGCTGTGCAGATCTCAAGTCGGATGTCAAAGCATTGCAAGATCTTGTCCAAGATCTTCGTACAAGACTCGGAGAACAGACTGAGAAGTCACCACCTTCTCAGAATGGTTTGTATATAAATTAGATTCGTTTATTTCCCGACAGCTTGACAGACTGCAGCCAGTGTTAATACAGAAAAGGGTTAAATGTTATCATTAGAGAAAAGCAGTTGGTTTCAGCCGGGTATGACCTAAGGCGTGCGTTTGTAAAGTTCTCGTGCGATAAAGTCCTTCACATTCTTAGCGGGCTGTTCAAAGTGTTGAGCGGAGGTTATATCGTCGTTGTACACTAGGACGACATAAGTCTCTGATCCCTGTCACTGACACTGACATTGTGGACTGGCTTTCTTTTCTGTATAGCAATATGAACGGTTCCTTGACTACTGCAATATCACCTTGAATTGTATGTATGTATTTTCGTTTATTCGATCAAAGTTTTGTTGTCAAAACCCAAAAAGTGACAATTGTTCTAGATTGTAGCAGTTATGAAACGGATTTTCCTAGTAACGTCAGCTGTCTGTTATGACTAGTAAATGTTTTTAAACATCATACGAGACAAAAAGTTCTTATTGTCTTTGGCTGGAAGGGCGAATGGATGGGGTCTAGAGCGTAGGTTGTATCTGCTCTCCTGCCTAATCGAGCATAGCTGTCGGAAGACATGTTTCGGGTCGCTTATAATTACCCCGAACAGCACCGTCTGGAGGAAGGAACCCAGACCTCTTCACTGGTTACAGCAAGTTCACTTGGCTTGACTGCTGCAATATTACTTAACTTGACTACTGCAATATCTCTTGGTTTGACTACCTTGGGTTGACTGCCGCAATATCACCTCATGTTTGACTACCGCAATGTCGCCTTGGCTTGACTACTTCAATGTTACAAAATGTCAATGCGATATTGCTTGACTACTGGAATATCACGTTGGCTTAACTCCTGCAATGTCGTATGGTTACAGTGTGTGGTATTCGCAAGTTTTTAGCGGGTCAGACAGATATATATGTATATATGTACAGAAGGACATACTTTACAGAAATGCAGTTTAGATAATGACACGCTGTTTGAAGCCGATTTATTAAGAATTGACTACAACTTGAATGCATTGTTCAACCATGTATTATAGAGGTGCTATAGAAACGCTCAGCTTCAATCACGATTACATTTCTTTACATGGTTCTTTGGACAATACTTGTTCTTGCTAATAACGCAGACACTTCACTCTTTAAGGCCGTCCTCTTAAATGAGAATCATTCACTCAGATGCCTATTTCCTAACCAACATTTTACGCCCTATTTTCTTAGGGTCAGACCACATAACTTTAACCTTCCTGACAAGGACTCACGAAATTTTATATCTCGTATGTTATTCCTGAACTCTTACTAAGCTATTGTTAATTCATACTATAATATCTAGACTTATTTTTTTATGTACACCTACAGCGTTATGTCTGTTGTTAACACATTAAACGAATATATGATAATAGGCTACTCAGAACAGTGTTTAGAAGGACGAATGCAGAACCCAAACACAGGCCATTCAACAACAATAGGACAGGTCTATAAAATTTATTCTTTAAGAGAAGAACTTGTAAATAATTACTGTTACAACGCTAAGAATCTCTGCATCTCGTGTAATTACTGCCACATTCGGCATAGGCCTACATGTATTTAAACGACGATTGTGCAGCCTGCACAATCGTCGCAATATCACCTTGACTTGAATACTGCAATGTCACCTTGGATTGCGTTCCATGCGTTTCTCTACATTGGCATCATGCACTAATTATAAGCCCGGTGTTGAGAGCCACCCTAAGAGCAATTTATCTACTGAAGTATGGTAACTCAACTCACAATAACCTTAAGAAGCGACGTCTCCATAGCCAAATACGCTGTATGTGTGGCACATTTGTCTGAACTCGCAGGTCTCCAATAATTCTTACCCAGATATTGATAGCCACTTTAAGCACATTAATCTACTCACGCGCCATAACACAAGTCCCAAGGAGACATAAGAAGCGACGTCTCTGAAGCCATAATATCCTGTGCGTGACATTGAATTATCTCCAATAAATCTAAGCCAGATATCGATGTCACTTTAAGGGAGTAATTACCCACGCAGTTCTAACTTTAGCTCTCTGTTAAAGAGTCTTGACCGCCGTAAGCTGCATGCCTAGAACGATCCAAGTACGCATGCACCTTACTACAGCAGAGATACAAAACCTGGTACAGAGACATAGTCATAGACTTCAGAAAAAAATTTGTCTCTTAACCCTAGGGCTACCAAGCTTTTTTTGTGACATCGGCTGGATTTCGTGCTTGGTTTCAAATATCATAACTTGTAATACAGCATTGGATTCAGCATTCATTTCTGCACAGAATGGTATATTTAGTTGTACATTATGTGAATGCACCTCGAAATTACATCACTTTTAACAACGGAACCCATTAATTAGCAATATTTTATATTATAGCGTATATTTTGTACTTTTTGGATAAACAAATATAAAATTATGTGTGTTTTGAAACTAATCTATGTATAAAAGATACACACAATCATCCCTACACATGTTTATATAGCATAAATGTACATCCATACATATATATCCATACATATACAGGGTGGCCCAATATAAAAAGTCCCACCGGATAATATGCAATTTCTCCGCAACCAATTGAGATTTTTATACCAAAATTTCATCATTTACAGAGAACTAAATTTTCAACAATCCACAAAAATTTCACTAAACAATTTGCATAGCTTCAAAAGTTACAGCTGTTTAAATGTTAAATTCCATTTTTTTAATTTCCGAAGTAAAATTGACAGTCACTTGCAATTTTCAATGTCAAATAAAATCATCTTTCATTACGAAATCAGAAATCTGTTTAGCAGTTTATCTCAAGGCATGTTCGAAGTGTCCACCCCTAGCTTTCACACAAGCTCGAAGTCTTTGTGTGAAGCTCAGTATGGCCTTGTTGATTGAGTCCTGCGGCAGCTGGTTCCATATTAGCTGCAAGACTTTTTCAGCTCGTCAATGTTCTTCGGCTTTGGATGAAATGTCTTGTAGCGTTCAAGCATAGCTCCCCAGATGTTATAGTCAAGAGGGTTAAGGTCTGGAGAGTTTGGTGGCCATTCATCTTTGCCAATGAATTCACTGCAGTTGGTGGCAATAAAGCCTTGAGCCAACCTTGCCGTGTGAGCAGGCGCACCGTCCTGCTGGAAATGAAACCAGACGGTAGAACAGACTTGCAGTCTTCAATGAGTCTGGGTAATAGAGTTTCAACGTAAAGTTGAGCGTTTACTTTAGCCTTGTCTGGGATGCAGTGCAGTCTTCCCTTATCGCCGTAACACAAGCCAGCAGAAACCATGATGTGCTTTGCAAACTTGGATCTCTCGCCCACCAGGCGACTTTTCGTGAAAATCGCGGTTTTTTGCCGGCAGACCAAACGCACTTAATATATTTTAAAATATCTGCAATTATTAACAGCTTGCTTCATAAACACTTTCTTTACAACTTGTAATGAGGTCATATGACGGCATCATTATTTGGGTGTTACAAAACAATTTCTTTGTGAACAAATCTTACAGAAATAACTATTATTGGACCGCTCATCTGCGGAAAATCGAAAAAATGAAATTGAATATTTAAACAGCTGTAACTTTTGAAGCTATGCAAATTGTTAGGTGAAAGTTTCGTGGATTGTTGTCAAATCATTCCTCTGTAAATGCTGAAAGTTTGGTAGAAAAATCTATATTGGTTGCGGAGAAATTGCATTTTATCCGGTGGGACATTTTATATTGGGCCACCCTGTATATCGGTTTACATTGTAATGCTGTATTCAGCCATTTTCACACAGATTACGCGTATTATTATTTATTTTGATCACTTCCGGTATTCAAAAGACAAAGATGTAGGTATGTAAATGAAGCCCTGCATTCCCTCTAAAGAATGGTATTTTTGTTTCTCTTCCAGGAAGACAAATGAATACGCTACAGACAAAAACTAAGGGGGGAGTGCTTCCATTCAGCCATTTTTCACGCATATTACGCGTATTATTATTTATATTGAGTAATTCCGGTTGTCTCAGGTCAACTCAGTGACCATAGAAATGTAGCCCCACATTCCCTCTATAGAATGGTATAATTTGTGTCTCTTAATATTAAATGACCGATAAGATATTGTCGAAAATCTAGGGGAGTGGTATCCACCCTCTGGTACCTCGGTATATTGGGTATAACTTTTGAACGGTGTGAGATATCATCTCACATTTTACCTCAAGCGTGTGTAAATGAACCTTCTACAGCTACTTAAAAGGTCAAATTTCTATTCCATACGGAAAAAGTTTGAGATGAAAAAAACCTAGAGGGGGTGGCAACCACCCCCCTTGGTAGCCCGAGGGTTAAAGAAGAATCGCAATACCTGTATACGTGAGCACATTGATGAACATTTTCAAATTTACGCACGCCTTCATTCTCCTTGAAATCTTGTTTGCAACAGCATTCGGCAGCGACCTGAACTTCTCTGGCATTCAGAAATCACAGGCAGATCTCAAGTCGGATGTCAACGCATTGCAAGATCTTGTCCAAGATCTTCGTAAAAGACTTGAAGAACAGAAGTCACCACCTTCTCAGAATGGTTTGTATAGATATTCGTTTATTTACCGACAGGTTGACAGACCGCATCCAGTTACGATAGAGAAAAGAATTAAACGTTATCACTAGAGAAATGTGACGTGGTGGTGTAGCGGTATGTTCTGTGCCTTGTGACCGGAGGGTCGTAGGTTCGAATCTACCTGAAGCCACTGCGTAGCGACCTTTGACAAGTTGCTCACCCACAATTGTCTGTGAGGAAGGCAACGGGAAACCACCTCACTCATCTCATCCCCGGGTGGCGTAAAAGCCAATGGACCTGCCTTCGGGCAGAGCACTCATCATCATCATCATCATCATCATCACTAGAGAAATGCAGTCGGCTTCAGTCGGGTGTGACCTAAGGCGAGCAATTGTAAAGTACGCGAGGGATACAATTCTTCGCATTCTTAGCGGACAGTTTAAAGTGTTGGACGGAGGTTGTTATTGGCACTGTATTATACCAGGACGACGCAATAATGAAGACTTACTTTAAACGCCTTTCCAGAATGACCGCGAAAATCATCACACAAGTGTCGCGGAGTGATTACTTAAGAATTAATTCGAGTAACAATTTTTTGACGCTCATTATATTATGTGAGTTGATTCGTCAACTTATGCAAAGTTTGTTTGATCTTGAGCCGAACAGACTACTGCATCTCATACATGAGCATGCAGGACAAAATTCCTAATGCTATAGTAAATAACGAATACTCAGTAGGTATCTTTTTCGATTTAGCAAAAGCCTTCGATACCGTGAATCATAAAATTTTCCTTAAAAATAGGAAATTATGGAATATGAGGCGAGCAACTTAAATGGTTAACTAGTTATTTTGAAAATGGTCTGTTGCAATGGTGCATTTTCGGACTTAAGAGCAATTGACTATGGAGTCCCACAAGCAGTGTTATTCAGTAATTGAAATACATGTAATTGAATTAGGTAATTTAATTACAATCTATGTAATTGTAATTGTAATTGAATTACATTTTAAGTCCAGTAATTGTAATTGTATTTCAATTACAATATTGCATGTAATTGTAATTGAATGAAGTGTCAATTACAAATTACTTTCATAAAGTCAGCAAAGATGCCAGCTTGCCGGGTTGACCTGGGCCACCCGTTTAATTGAATAAACTGCTCTTCATTTTTTTTTAGCATGGCAACATAATTGTCAACACTATTCTTTCCTTATACCCCTCTTACAATCTTACAGCACACTTTGATAGACCTCAAGGGCAAGGGCTGACCATCATTATCAGACTATCCATGCAGTCATGCACTCATTCTTAACTAGTTTACTGCGGCTGCCTACAGAAAACAGAGCTTCCATCTTCAGTTCCAGTTGAGGGTCTCTTTAGCACTGCTAGATGAATTGACTCACCCAGGCTCAATCAACTAAGTTCTCTAACAGGCTATCATTTTGAAAAACTTCTACTCCTAAAAATCAAATAAACTCTCACTTGTTTTAATAGATGAATATTGTAAATCGTATTTTGGATACCTGACAAACGTATAATACAATTGAACGTATATAATTATTACAATTTACAGGCCATTGGCCCATTGGATGTCTTAGTTTAAAAATGAGTAGGTAATTAAAAGAATTATCGAAACTGTTTTAAATCATTTGCCAATTTGAAAGGAATAATTGAAAAGTAATTGGTAATTGAATTACAATCAAAATGTAATTGTAATTCAATTACTTTCACAATCAAGTAATTGTAATTGTAATTCAATTACATTTACACCAGTGTGATTCTCCTTACAGATTTTATTTTAGTTATAGTTACAGTTATAGTTAATGGTTTTTTATTTTAGTTATAGTTATAGTTATAGTTAGTATTATTTTTTAGTTATAGTTATAGTTATAGTTAATGGATTTTTATTTTAGTTAATTTTAGTTACTACTTAGTTACAATAATTAAGGCTAAAAGCAAAATTGTGCGTACTCTGTTTCACAATTTTTTTCCTCAGACCTTTGAAGCATGGGTGCATTCAGCTTCATGAATACACGAGTTTCCAAAGTAACTGACAAATTGCATAATACAAATATCGCATTTTCGTTCTCATTTATGTCGAATCGTCCATATTGCACTTCCTCTTTTTATTTTTTGTATTAACGAAAATAAAGATGAATTTTCGTTATTGTTATTTTCGTTATAGTTATAGTTATAGTTAATGATATTTTTAGTTATAGTTATAGTTATCGTTAACGAAATCATTTTATTTTCGTTAACGAACATTTTCGTTATCGTTATCGTTAACGAGAATCACACTGATTTACACGCATGTAGTTGCAATTATAATTGAATTACATTTGCAATGTAATTGATACAACACTGCCCACAAGGATCTAACTCGGCCCTTACTCGCTCATTTAAATAAACGATCTCCCAATGTATCACCAATCATGTTTTTTTATTTTATTTGCAGACGACGCCAATGTTTTTACTCTCACAGTTCTTTGCAAACCCTTACTCAGGTCTTAAATACAGAGCTTGCTCCATAGTGGGCAGTGGCGGATTGGTTTTCTGCTAACCTTTAACAAACCCTTAACCTAGATAAAACAAACTTCATACTATTCAAATCCCATAGGAAAATAGGTCCATCGGATGACTCGTTAAGATTATCCATCAATGGTATTCCTATTACCAAAGTCAACTCTACTAAATGTTTAGGTGTTCACGTGGACCAGCATTTGACCTGGAACGAACGCATAAGAACTATTTCTGACAAAATTGCTAAAAGCATTGGTGTTCTAACTCGAACTGCGTACTTGTTGCCCTCCTGCATACGTCTCAAATTATATTACTCCTTGGTGTACCTTTATCTTACTTATTGTAATATGGTATGGACATCGACTTATGACTCTAGACTACGGAGATTAACAATATTGCAAAAACGAGCATTTCGTGTCATAGCGGGAGTTCCAAGGTGCGTTCGTTCTGGACCTCTATTTACTAACTTGAAGATACTTAAACTAGAGCAGATTCGAACATTACAGATTGGTCTAGTTATGTACCGCTATGAATATGGTTTACTTCCAGCATGTTTTAAGGGATTTTTTCATCTAAGATCCTATGTTCACACCCACTACACCAGAAACTTTAACGCTTATCGCCCCATATACGCACACACCAATACTCGCCATTATTGTCCATAAAATCTGTTGCCTCCACAACCTGAAACATGCTTCCCTCTCACATACGTCGATCCCCCCACCAACGGCACTTTAAAAATGCTGCATGCCTTCCTAATTAATGGAACTTAGCTAACCCACACTGCCAGATATTCTTTTTCACTGTTAGTTAAGGTTTTCTTTCTCTTCTTTATTTTATAGTGCATGGAATCTAGTTGATCATTTACTTTGTACTATGTACTATATTGTTAGCTTTGCTATATGGGACTTGATGTTGCGCTGTTGTCAAGGCTTTGGCTGTGCTGTCACTAATTTGAACATTTGAAATGCTATTCTAGATGTCCCTAGTTGGCGGGATCTTGATCCCTTTTGGGACTCCTCTTGCGGCCAATCTTGTTATTTGATGTTGGAATGTTCTTCGATTTGATACGGCTTCAATAAAAAAGTTTTGATTGATTTGATTTGACTGAAGCCTTGGCTTGACTACCGCAATCTCTCCTTGGCTTTACTACTGCAATGTACCTTACAATATCACATTTGCTTGACTGCAGCAATATTACCTTGGCTTGACTGCAGCAATATCACATTGGCTTGTCTGCTGCAATGTCACCTTGGGTTGACTAGTAATGACGACTGCAATATCACCATAGTTTGACTGTTGCAGTGTACCTTGGCTTAACTAGTGCAATATATACTTGGCTTGACTACTGCAAATGCAATGTTCCCTTGGCTTGACTACTGCAACATCATCTTGACTTGACTGATACAATATCGCTTTTTTTGCTTTGGCCGCTGTAATGTGACTTGACAACATCAGTGTACCTTGACTTTACTACTGCAATATCGCCTTGGCTTGACTACAGCGATATCGATTTTGCTAAACTATTACAATGACTTTGACTTGACAACTGCAAAAACACCTTCATTTGACTGCGGCATTGTCGCCTTTGCTTGATTACTACAATATTGACTTTGGCTTGACTACTGCAAATATCACCTCTGTTTGACTACTGCAAAGTCGCCTTTGTTTGACCACGGCAGTGTAATTGAGCTTGCCAAAGATTATTCGCTTCCATGTTGTCATCAACGCCGCTGCTCCGTTGGTCGTTCCTATAGAGAGAAGTTCAACCACTCATTAACAACTCTAGAGCTCAGCTTAAGTGGCTGAAGAACGGGTGACATTCTAACTTTGTAATCTACTTTCAGGTCTACATGATTGAGCCTGGCGAAATCTTATAGACTGCATCAATCCGCTATCATAAAATTATTTTGTCGAAATCTTCGTATCACCTACTAACCAAAACAAATAATAAGAGGTCTATAGGCCTAAAGCTCTGACCCAAGTGCGTTGAGCAATATCCCACCAATGGCCACCAACTACTGTGTATATATAGAAGACCGATTGGGCTCAAGATGTCAAAAACGCAATATTGGAACTCTGCTTTCTAACTCATAGCACTGGCTAAGACTGGCAATGTCAGTTGCACTGACAACTGACATTGCAAACCACCCTAGAAGTAGCTTGGTACCTACGATGCTGTAGGTTATATTATAACATCACATTTTATCCTTTTGTCATATTTATTTTTGGATTACTGTAATTTAAAGTACTTTTAAAGCAAGTTTACATGAATTCCATGCAAAATGGCAAGCAAACTTTTTAATGTTGGGAATTAAGAACCATTGAGTCATACAAACAGTAGGTTATATAAATTTTTGTTCTTTAACACCAGCAAGGTAAAATGATCTAACTGTAGGTTATTTAATATAATTCGTAATCCAGAGATATTGTGCGAATTTAATAACTTTTCCTTAAGGTCAATCATGAACTCAGTCACGCAGCTATCGCATTCATTCATCTATTCTTCCATTCATTCAGTTTTAAGTATGGATACGTGTTCACAAGTTAGTTTGTATCATCCTAAGGATTCTGAGTGGCCGAGTGGGTTGGTAGCCTGCTCGTCACGCCGGCGCCCCGGGTTCGCTTCCGGTCGGGTCGGTTTATCAGAGATTAATTCTCGGATCTTTACTGCGGTGGCTCTGGTCGCATTATAAACGTGGAGTACAATACAACACACAATACAACACATCACAATACAACTGGGGCGCGTGGTTTAGGGTATGTTCTGTGCCTTGCAGCTGGAGGGTTGCGAGGTTCGAATCCACCTCAAAGTCGCCGCGTAGGGACCCTGGGCAAGTCCTTCACTCGCAATTGCTCATGCGCTTCGGCGTGAACTCCGATTCAGCGTTCGCGCAGTAGTCGGGAGCGCCTCTGAATGGGCAATCTGGTAGGGGCGCTATAACAAGTGTTCAAATACAATACAATACAATACAATCATGACCTATTACCATGACCTTATTACTTTAACCTATTTTCCTTAACCTTATCATCCTTACCTTACAATGTTTACCGTATAGCCATAACTTAATTACAAATGCCTTGCACTACTCAGACCTCATTAACTTTACATTTTTATCTTTACCTTACTACCTCTATCCCGTTACCTTTTAGCACCTAAACCTCATACCTTAATCGCTCGTTACGTTTATTACTAATCTATTTAACGTTACCTGTGACTTTATGTTTACCAGTGCAGTCCAGTAAATCCCCTACATGTGGCCAGAGGAAGGTGGCGTTCTTCGCCGGTCGGTCTAAGAACATCGGTCCAGTCACCCAGGATATGGACGTCGTCTTCGACAACGTAGTGACGAACAACGGTTCAGCCTTTTCGGCATCGTGCGGTCGATTCACGGCCCCTTTCAGGGGTACCTATCAGTTCAGCGTCACCCTCTCAGCACAGCATTACAAGTCGGTAATAATATCAAATGCACTACCGAACCTTAGAGTAAACTAGCATCTCCAGCGGAGATCTCCTGGACGCTAGCTCGGTAAATAGCCCTTCTGGGAAAGAGTAAGTTGATGCCTGCTGGCCAAAATTCTTTGTCATTTTTCTCACATTATTGAATTAATATCGTCAGATTATTTGTTTGCACCCATCGCCGCCTACTATTATTACTGTCATTCGCGACATGGTTCCTGTGTTTTGTGCAGTTTTTCTCAATGCATTATATCAACCACAGACCAAATCACAATTTAAGTACAATTTGTGGACGTAATGCAACTGAGCTTATGCCCGAATAAATATTAATGAGAAGTGCTTATTAGAGAGACAAAATGAGATTGATCTAATCAGAGTATATGTCTGAAATTATCTATGTCCAATTGTCCATACCTAAGAAATTTGCAACAGGGAGTGTAATTGCTTACACAATTGCTTACCCAAAAGAATGTTTAATGTGATAACCTAAGCTTATATATTAATGCTTATATACAACACACATAGGATAATTAATCATCTTTATGCCCGCTTCTGGGAGGCGGAAAGTGGATCCTTGGTCAAAGCAACAGCACTACAAGAAATGGCATAAAACCATCCGCAAGATCTCTGACCGAGAATATCGGCCGTGGGTTCAATTCACAAGCCTATTCTGACCGAATGTAGAATGTTACATTTGGAGGTCATGCTCCTCCAGAACAGCTTCGTCAGCTACTACTGTAGCCGCCTTGGAAGTCAAGGGAATCTAACTCACTGTTCTCGGTCAGACATCTTGTGGATGATTTTATGCCGTTTCTAGTAGTTCTGTTGCTGTTGAGCTTCACTTGGCCCAAACAGCCAATTCCGCGCCCCCCAGTAGCCTGTGATTTTACCTAGACTCAAACGCCGGGATGATGATGAAATGGCCAACTATCGTTTAGGCTTTAGCCTAATATTCTTGCAAGATGGTTAACCTAGAGGCTAAAACAACAACCAGTCAAAACGGCTTCTATCCCGACGCATCAAAAACCAAATGTACATTGTGATAATGATAAAGTCCCCCTCTCTCATTTTGGGTAAACATTTAGACTCTTCCTCTCTCTCTCTCGTCTCTCTCTCTTTAGTGAGTGTCGGTCTCTCTCTCTCTCAACGTGGCGATTCTCTTTATTAATAATTGGATTGTATCCAAAAGGGTTTGATCGTGTTAGCTATGTATGCGGGTGCATTGGTTGACTCTTTCGAAGACACATTGAGTTCAAGATCCTCATTATAATGCATAACTGCCTGAGCATTGGTGCGCTTCCTCCTACCTTTGACTGCTATCATGCACTTCAGTGTCAATCATATCTTGCAGCATTGGCATAGAGTGGTCTGATTGCGCATAGGTCTCGTACTGCCACAATGAAAACTTTGCCTTAGTAGCCCCTTATGTTCTGTCACTTTCTGTTATTTTCTTTTTCCATTAAGTGGACTTTTTATACATATTTTGTCAGTTCATCATGCCTCTGGTTTTTCAGCAACATTTACAAGCCCTACTCACTTCTTCTTCACCTACTTCATAATCTTATTAATCTTCTTATCGTCATATTCGCCTTCTTTCTTCATAGTCTTCTGTACCTTCGTCATCTTCTTCAATTCATATCTTCTTCGTCATCGTCCTCTTCACCGTTTTCTGTGTAGGCGGCCGTCAGGATGTTGAAGAACGGAGTAAGGATAATGGAAATCTGGTCCGTAGCCACCCCACTATGGGCACCGTCGTCCAACGTGGCCATTCTATCGTTGGAGGCTGGCGACCAGGTCTGGCTGCAGCAACGCCATGGACAATCCCAGTCTACGGAGACATGTACACCACGTTCTCCGGATTCCTCGTCTTCAGGAATTGAGTCCAAGAGCATGGTGGCCGACACGCAGAGCAGAAAAGTCGCGGAAGAACACTCTTGCTGTCAGAGTACTGCGTGTAAATCGCTAATATTAATGCTGTCATAGCGATACATATTCAACATATTATACTGGCCTATATATATATATATATATATATATATATATATATATATATATATATATATATATTATTCCACAACGCATGCAAATATATAAATCTTCTTCCGTGTAGTCCTTTCTGACATCTAAAAATCGCTTGGTTCGTCGATATATCCTTAGCTATATTTAGATGCGCATGCAAATATATATATAACCTTCTTCAGTATAGTCTGTTTCAGACATCTGTACAGTAGCTTATCTCAATGCATGTCTTCGCTTGTCATATGCAAATAAAAGCCTCTGACTTACTTACTTTACAATGAACCAGACTAATCGCTACCCATACGTAGAGCAAAACTGTCGCAGTTGCTTAAGAAATCCGTAATTTTCATAGTAATGCCTGATAACCGTAGACATTAATGTGGTCAGAGGGGTCTTCGATATAATATATTTGCCTATACTGAACCAGGTTAACTGCGGCATCTCAAAAGGTAAAAGGTAACACAGTTGATTACGTGGCCCGGTTTAGAAACTTATCAGAACCATTAGAGTGAATAGAACACATTTGGCGAGCACAGCGAATGTCGAAAACCAAGCGCAAAACTTATTATTGGGTCCGGCAGAGATGCCTCTGACGGGCCCAGAGGCATCCATTGCTGGTCTGGAGGATTCAGAGAGCTCATAAAAGTCCCTTACGCTCTCCGGACGTGTTATACGATACTTTAATATAAAGTATCACTTTAATAAAAGATAGAAACTTTAATATAAATTATCACTTTAATAAAAGATACAGTGTTTGAACTAAACATTTAATAAAGAATGGAAATATTATATTCGAATCGGACAGACAATTGGCTGCCTTCAGCGATTTTGCAGATAAAATATTCCCGGCACCCGACTAAAGCCGTATATAAAACTACTGAGGGGGTTCAGAACCCGCTGAGCACTCTGCGATCGTAGCCACTGCTCTAATAGTCTGAGCTTTTTCATCATACAGCATAATATAATTAAGGATTGATTGATTGATTGATTGATTGATTGATTGATTGATTGAAACCATGATTTCAGCATTAATCGTATTCATTTTAAATGTTAAGTGATTCATAATGTAACCCGCTCGTCTTCAGACCTAACACTTCTCCGCCCTTCCGTTACCTCATCACTAAACTTTGCAAATCGATCCATAGCCATAGCTTTTTCACCCCTCTACAATACAACTGCCAGAATATCTTATCCATCGTATACGAAGTCACCAAACCTCACCTCGTGCTATCTGTCCACAGGTCTTTCACACAAAACTGAAAGCACTGCTCTTTCACAAATCCTATCCTGATTCCTCCTCTTCCCCTTAACTCCCTCGCCTTTTCAATTCTAAACACCATCCATTTTAGTCCTTTGACTGTCTGCCTGCCTGACCCTATTGGATCTTGACCAGGAATCTATTTTACCTCTATCCCGCATAGATCGGTTGCGCAGTACCATAAGGATAGAGAGCAAGACATCCACGAGCTCCTGGAGCAGAAAGGAAGGTAGAGGTTCTGACTCACAAGAATTGGGAGGGAAGCGAGGATGAGGCGGCGCACCTCCTCACTGATGACTTCGTCCATTGTGGATAGGCAACAGTCGGTGGTAGGGTGAAGAGGAGGAGGAGGAGGAGCATTTTCCGTGGCACGGCGGACACCGAGGATGTTAGTGGTGTATGAAACCAGGAAATCTTCTGCCTTGAAGGACGACTCCTCTGAAGAGTAACCTGCAACAACCCATAAGGACACTGGATGGAGCTCAAAGATGCTTGCCATGGGTTCTCTAGCGTGAGAGGATATTCTGGCCTCCCAGTATGTTCTCTCTTTTTCTCGATATTGGGGGTGCATGTTACGAACGAAATGCACTCCCTCTAACAATCACAGATCCGTTGGTAGAGGAGGCTTTTAGTTCTTGGTCATCGAAGTCGAACGCACCTCCTCCCATCGAGCAGAAGGCTTATATACAACGGGAATGGGACAGCAAACTCATTTCACATGCACTTCAAGACCTGTCAGAAAGAGCGAGTGATTCTGCTGTTAAAGCCAGATTGTTAGCCGTGCAATCGCCACACTCTGGAGACTGGCTTCATGCACTTCCCATTACGACAGCAGGATTACGGATGTCAGGAGAGGTCCTGAGAATAGCATCCGGTATCCGACTTGACAATGCGTTGTGTGAAAAACACACTTGCAAATGTGGTGTCACAGTAGAATCCAACGGCCATCATGGATTCTCTTGCATCAAAGGAGCTGGAAGACAACGTCGACATGGCATGCTCAACGACGTTATTTGGCGAGCTTTCACCAGAGCCAAAATACCGGCCATCAAAGAGCCCAATGGCCTCTCCAGATCAGACGGCAAAAGGCCTGACGGAGTCACCATCATATCTTGGTACAGAGGTCGTTGCCTGGCATGGGATGTCACGGTGCCAGATACTTTCGCTGCATCCTACGAACATATAACATCGCAAAACGCAGGTGTGGCAGCGGAAAAGGCAGCTCGCAACAAGGAAAACCAAGTATGCTGCTATCACACAATCACATCATTTTGTCCCTGTTGCAGTCGAAACTGCAGGAAGCTGGCACACAGAATCACTGCAGTTTGTTCAAGAACTAGGACGCAAGATCTCTGCAGCGACAGGCTTACCAGCGGGAGGTCAGTCATCTTCTACAACGCTTATCAGTCACCCTACAAATTGGAAACTCTACTGTCTGTTTTGGGCACCACAGATTGCAACAAAAGTAGCCCAGGAGTGATCGAAGGCTTATAAAAGTATTGAAAACAGTTACTTTTAATCAGTCTGTGCATAAGTTTGTTTATGGCTTACAACCATTTATTAATAATAATAATAATAATAATAATAATAATAATAATAGACATATACAATAATAATAATAATAATAATAATAATAATAACAATAATAATACACATAATAATAATAATAATAATAATAATAAAAAATTCATTATTATTTTTAATTTTATAATAATAATAATAATAATAATAATAATAATAATAATAATTATTATTATTATTATTATTATTATTATTAATATTATCATTATTATTAATTTATTATTTTTATTTTATTATAATAATATTATCATAATTATAATAATAATTATTATAATTGTAATTATCATTTTACTATTATTTTATACCAGAGGTATCAAGAATCTCTCAGGATTTATGAAATTGTTTTGTCTGGAGGGTCAGGCCTCGTCTTCGGGGTTTGCAGGAAAAGTGCCTTTGAATGCGAACAAGTTATAGCTTGGACACAAACAAATATTATTATTATTATTATTATTATTATTATTATTATTATTATTATTTTTTTTTTTTTTTTTTTAAGTCTGGAACGGTTAGAACTCCTCGGGCTCGGGCAAAAGGCTGGCAAAGGTACCGCAGATTGCAACAGCGTTAAAGCGCTGTATGGCTAGAGATATACGTTGGAACAAGTATGTGGCTTCGCGTTGGTAATAATTGGTTATTATTATTATTATTATTATTATTATCATTATTATTTTATTATTATTATTATTATTATTATTATTATTATTATTATTATTATTATTATTATTATTATTATTATTATTATTATTATTATTATTATTATTATTATTATTATTATTATTATTATTACTATTACTACTACTATTGCTGATTATTATTATTTACATTAGTAAAAATTAATGCTGAATAAAAACAGTCTATTACACGCATAGAATTCACATAAACGGGGCTGTATGGATCACGGGGTCCGTTTAGCCCCATCGGTGACTGATCCAACTCTCCGCCGCATGTAGAAGGTATAAACTTTTTATTGATGAAAAATTAAATCCGCTTTGCATCCGGTATACGGACATTTTAACGACGGTCAATTGAACGGCGACTTCAAATGTCGCCCGTTCTTTTGACGCCCCCGTTCATATGTCGCCCAACCCGATAATGATAGGTGTCATGATCTATCCAAGATCACCATCTCTAAAGCTTCATGTAGTTCACTTGAACAAGTGGACTGAACTGTTGACCATGGATAGGAAGCCCTATTGGAATGAAAAAGAGTAGAGGTGATATTCACCATAATAATATTATGTAGGTAGGCCTACGTGTAGCCTATTTGTATGCTAAAATCTATGTCGTAAATCAGCGGTTCTCAACCTTTCTAGTGCTGCTTGATAATATTTCCAAAGTCGTGGCGACCAGGCGACCCTCCCCCACAATAGAATTGGCTGGGTTACTCCCCTTCACCGCATTTTTCTACCATTACGATGCATTTCACTTCTCACCATTTGAGGATCCATACGCATCATGCATAATAGCATGATCAATCATTAATCAACAAAACAGTGTATCATATGTGACTTGCTCTGGCAAAAGGAGGCTTTTGTCCAAAAATTATTATTCTATCTTGATCGGTTCCAGAGATATGATTTTATAATTTTTTATCCTCGAAAGTACAATTTTCAGAAAACGCATGCAAAGTTTATTATCTTAATACAAACCCTAGATAGGTCGTATACTTTATGTGTACATTTGTCATGAAATAGGTGAAATATTATTAAAATAATATTTTTACCGTATAATATAATATCATATTTATTGATATATGCAAAAAAAGATAAGTGAAAAATTTACACTTGATTTGCGTTTTAGCTAATTTCTTCAGTTTTATCACTGGCGACTTCCGCCTCCTTTTGCCATATATTAAGAAACTAGGCCTACGCTGACAATTTTTATTACAAATTCCCAAGGGTCCCAGGCGACCTCTGGCAAATCGTAAGGCGACCTCCATGGGAGTCGCGACCCACAGGTTGAGAACTGCTGTCGTAAATGAAACGTCATTGTTTATGTTGACTCTTTGCTTTAGTATTCCACTTTAAAAATATGATTCAAAAGAATAAGCTTACTTTTACACATATTTTCTTACCGTCCTATTGCTTGAGTACTTAGTTACAGTTGCGTTAACTTTTAAATAAGTATTTAAGATGGGAGCTTTTAAAGGCGTCTGGTCGTGCTGACTGGTCTACGTAGCTGAGGTCTCTCTGATGTTTAAGAACTGTCGTGTGGAACATGGACTGCTCCGTTCTGACGCGGATGGCCGGCGTCAGAATGTAGCTGGATTGAGTATCATCACGACATCAAGTACCACTGCGGGGACAGCTATAGCCATCGCATCTACTACGATCCGTTCCATCACTCACAATCGGTCACATTCCATGGAGAGTCATCATCGTCAGTCGTTGTTTAGTCGTCGATGAGATGACAACTGGCTAGCGCACGTGGATGTTTCCGCGGGAGTAATGGGTCTCACTCTCGTGTTGTATGTCGATACTACAGATTTTGGTAACTAGTTCGCTCTCTTGAATGAAGTTTAAACCAACTCGACCAGATACTGCTCAAACTCGGTATTAATTTAATTTAATTTGTGTGTTAATAAAGTTTGCTCAGGCTGCTACCTAACTGCGTAATTTAGTTTTATCGGAAATGTCCGAGAAAAACGCTTCAAAAAAATCAAGGAAGGAGGATGTCACGGTCGCCGAACCGCGAGTGGTACAGGACAACCCTACGATTTGGCCTGAACTTTCACTACTAATTGAAAAAACAGTGGCACAAGCGGTAACTTCGTCAGTTTCAATAGCTGTAACTGAAGCAATGTCAAAAATTTATGGAGAAATCCGAAACCTAAATGAGCAACTGGGTGCTCTTGACAGCAACTTTAAAGATTTTAGAAACGAACTCACGACTACCATTTCGTCCCACTCCGACCGCATTAGTCAGATAGAGGAGCAACTTACACAACTGAAGCTCAGTCAGGTCAATTTAACAGAAACTGAAGTTAACATAACAAAGTTAATCGATTCTGACAAACTACTTAATCAGTCTGTCAATGACCTGGAGCAGCAAGCTAGGAGCCATAATCTACGGATTATGGGTCTTCCAGTTCAACCTCAATCGGTTACTGAGGAAGTCGTGGCATTCTTTCGGGATAAACTCAACTGCCAGGACATTGACTCATCTGATATCTCAAACATCAGCATAATAAAGAGGTCGACGACTACCCAGCACCAGTCTCAAACTCTACGCTCCTCCCCAGTGATACTTGTGACATTTACTCGCAAGTTGATCCGTGACAAAATACTGAGGTCTCGGCGACAACTTAAGGGTACACACCAGAGCATCACTGAAGACCTGACTCCTAAAAACGCTTATTTCCTATCTAAACATCGCAAAGACCCCAGACTCAAGGATATGTGGTCATGGAACAGAAAGATCTTTATGACAACTAATAAAGACAACAAGAAGAGAATCGTCTCTCCAAACCTGTCGCTCAATGAACAACTCTCCGAATAATTGCTTTTCCGAACTATTGGCTACGAGAATCTCTGAAAGATCTTTATGACAACTAATAAAGACAGTAAGAAAACAATTCGTCTCGCCTAATTGGTCGCTCAACGAACAACTATCCAAATATCTACATTTCCAGTCTATGGCTACGAGATTTACTGACCTATGCTCCCGACGGATATACACCTGGGTTAAGAGCTAGACTTCTGGCTCACGACCTGATATGATGTTCGAGTTGAAAGAAGCATCTTGTTTTTCTTTAACTATTATTTTTATTTGCATTTCATTTCTCATCACTGTGCTGAGGATGGCACTGGTGGATCCATTATTTTGTTTCTATTGTTCAGGTGCCCCCAGGATGGAGGTTCCTGGTTATTTTGAGTTTGGATTTGTTTTTCTTTGTAGGATTTTTGAATTAGTATTCTATTGTTTGCATCGTGTCTATTTGAAGCATCACGTGACAATTGAATTGAGAGATTGGAGCATAATGTATTGGGCCGTTACCTGCTTACGTGTTTGTCTGAACATTAATTATGGCTACTGACATGCTAAATATTTCCTGCAGTCTCAAGACACAAATAAGTGATGGGTTATGTGACAGATGTCTGAGAATAGGGTCATGTTTAAACTGTAATGCTTGTCTACTTTGCAAATTGCCTTTTTATATGGTTGATGATGAGTTTGTGACTGACAGGTGTGGTGTTGGGCCTATTAGAGACACTTTTGTTATGACAGATGATGACACTGATATTGCAAAAAGTCCACCCAGTGGTTTTGATGAGGTTTTCATCACGGATACTCGTGACAACGATCCTGATCTGAACTTAATTAATCCTGCTACTAGGTCCCTATCCAAATACTATACTGAAGATGGCTTTAACAAATTAATTACTGAGAATAGCCTCCAGTCCAATTTAAAAATCCTCCATGTAAATGTACGTAGTTATAATAAGAACCAAGATAAATTATGGATGTATATTAAAAATATTAAAAGCAAATTTCAGATAATTGCCCTTACTGAAACCTGGTCAACACATGACACCGAGGACCAAATTCATTACCCAGGCTATAAGGCCTTTGTGAAATCTCGATCTGGTAGTAAGGGTGGAGGGGTTGCTATATTAGTTGATGAATGTTTGGAAGCGCAAATTATTGACATACAATTAAACTGGGAAAGTCTTACTGAATACCTGTTTCTTAGGATCTCTTTACTTAATAGGCCTAGCATGGTAGTTGGTGCATTATATAGACCTCCAGGTACTAATATAAATAAATTTAATTCTGATATGGTTACCTTGAACACTCAGCTGACTAATCTTAGAGGTGATTGCTATATTTGTGGAGACTTCAATATCGACTTAATTAATTATGACTCGCATCATCCTACTTGCGATTTCATTAATATTATGTCCTCTGTTTACTTTCGTCCCCTTATCAATATACCGACTAGAATAACTAGCCATTCCTCTACCCTTATTGATAATGTTTTCTCGAATAGGTTAAAGTATGATGAATGGCCGGGTGTATTTTATGCTGACATAAGCGACCATTTACCCATCTTTGTTATTCTTAATTGCAAAGTGGACCATATTCCTAAAAGTAAGTATGTGTCATATCGCCCAAGTAATGAACAGGCAATTGATGATTTCCAGTCACTTCTCAGGGAGGAAACCTGGGATGACCTATGTGCACTCAGTGACCCAGATGATATTTCAAATCTTCTAAATAATAAACTGAATGGATTGTACGACTCCTGCTTCCCACTCCAATCACGGAGGACTAGGTTATTTAAAACCAAAACTAAGCCTTGGATTTCTAATGCTTTGCTGAAATCGTGTAAAAAGAAAAATTTGTTATACAGGAAATATCTGAAAATCAAAACCAATGATGCCCTTTTAAAATACAAAACGTATAAAAATAGATTAACAGCAGTTTTACGAAAATGTGAGAAACAATATTATACTACTAGATTAGAATCACACTGTGGCAATCTAAAGGAAATATGGAAGACATTGAAAGAAGCACTGCACCAAAATGGTCCTCAACAAATTAACCCTTCTCTAAGAATTAATGGTCAAATTGAGACCGATCCAGCCATAATTGCTGAATGTTTTAATAAATACTTTGTTACTATAGGACCCACGTTGGCATCAAAAATTCCACCTACCACTAACACTGTCTTTAATTACTTAAAGGAACCAAACACTAATTCAATATTTCTTACCCCCACATATGAACTGGAGATACAGACTATTATCATGAATTTAAAGACTACAAAAGCTACTGGTTCCCTTATAGTTCCAGTGGAAATTATTAAGCGATGTGCGGCTAACATATCGTTACCACTAGCTCATTTGATTAATCAGTCTTTTCTAACAGGTATTGTGCCACATAATATGAAAACTGCAATTGTATCTCCAATATTTAAAACAGGGGATTGTTATGATATGATGAATTATCGTCCCATCTCAAAACTACCTTGTTTCTCAAAAATTCTTGAAAAAATTATGTATAAAAGATTATATGATTTCCTCATTGACAATAAGATTTTATTTGAGAAGCAATTCGGTTTTAGAAAAAATCACTCTACTAATCTTGCCTTAATTGAGGTAATTGATAAAATATCGGGGGCTCTGGATGATGGTAATTATACCTTAGGCATATTTCTGGATCTGTCCAAAGCCTTTGATACTTTGGATCATGAGAAGTTACTTGCTAAGCTCCAACACCATGGTATCCGTGGTGTCGCATTGGATTGGTTTAGGTCTTACTTGTCTGATAGGCATCAACAGGTTCATTTTGCTGTATCTTTTTCGGGCCCTGCACCTATTCTGTGTGGTGTTCCTCAAGGGTCTAATTTGGGCCCGTTATTATTCCTGGTGTATATTAATGATGTAATCAATTGTTCCTCCAAACTGAATTTAACCTTGTTTGCTGATGATACTTCTGCCTTTTTAGTTGGAACGAATTTTATGGACTTATTTCATTGTATGAATCATGAACTTGAGCAATTGTCGATGTGGTTCCATGTAAATTTGTTATCTCTGAATGTTAAGAAATCCAATTATGTCTTATTTAAAAGTCGTGGTAAACAAGTACCTGAATCCTCTATTCCTATGATCAGGATTGATAACACTGAATTATGTCGTGCAACTAATGTAAAGTTTCTGGGTGTCATTATTAACGAAAATCTTTCCTGGCACATGCACATTGAGCTTGTTACCAATAAGGTATCCAAAGTTATCGGTATAATATCTAAATTAAGATGGTTATTACCAGCCTCATCCCTCAAACTGTTATATACTGCACTTGTTTTACCTTACTTAAACTACTGTAATGTCGTTTGGGCAGGTGGATATAGGTCAAAACTTAAACCTCTGTTATTGCTTCAAAAAAGGGCCGTAAGAGTGATCTGTGGAGTTCATTATCTTACGAAGAGCGCGAGCTTATTTAAGTCATTAAAATTGTTGACTATATATGACATTTATAAGCTCCAGCTTGGACTTCTTATGTTCCAACATCATGTTGGGACGCTTCCAGCTTTATTTGCTGATTATTTTACTGAGAATGCTACTGTGCATGACTATAATACTAGACATAAACATAATTACCGGTCTGAGATCTGTAGGACTAATATAAGACAATCCACTGTTAGAATTAAAGGCCCTCAATTATGGAACTCCATTGATGCTAGAATTCGTGATTTGCGTATTTATAATGTGTTTAAGTCTGCATTTAAATCATGTTTGCTTGATCAATATTACTAATTTGTTCTCATGAGGTTTGATGCTATCTGAGTGTCCTAACAGCACTTTGATTAACTGTCACTACAGTTATCTCATTGAGTAATTTCCTTGATATCCTAACGGGGACGACTAGATAAGCTGTTGCAGCTTCTTCTCCTCGTATTTCGTTTGATTTTTTTCAGTTCTCAGGTTTACACTAGAAACTTAAAGACAGTGCATTACATGCTTGTATTTAGGACATGAGTTCTGTTATTTTTCTGTGTTTCTGTGTATTATTTGATCATTGTTACTGTACGTCTTACGAAATTAAACATTTCCACATCGTAATCATCATCATCATCATCATCTTCATCTTCATCTTCATCTTCATCTTCATCATCATCATTGAAACAAACCACTACATAGTGTTTCTTAGTCACAACTGTCGCCTAAATGACTTCAAATTCCGTCTTCTTTCAGCATGTAATCATCTTTAATCTTGGTATTACATCAGTTGTCAAAGCAGACATGAATTTAGACTTTATAACTAGCTAAGAATCACAACTACAATCTCTCGCATAGTCTTCTTCTCACGTCACTACACACGACTAATAATAGCATATGCAGTAAGCATTACAAATGAGAAATTTAAACACAAAAAATCAGCCATTGGTTTAATGACATAAAAAGCCTCAACCAATCACAAAGCGCTGTTTCCCTTAAATCAAATAGTAATCGTAACCTCGACATTAATACAGCGTCCAAAAAAGTGATTTCGCGGGAACCAGTTTATTCACAGGCGTTTAATCAAAACATATTCGATAGGCGGTGGAGGAAAAAATCGGTTCTAGGTCAAGATCGAAAGAGATCAGATGACAGTCAGACGACTAACATGGATGGCGTTTAGAATTGAAACCCCAAGGGAGTTAAGGGAGTTAATGGGAAGAGGAGGAATCATGGAAAGATTTGTGAATTAGCAGTGTTTTCAGTTTTGAGTGAAAGACCTGTGGACAGATAGCACGAGGTGAGGTTTGGTGACTTCGTAGGATGGATAAGATATTCTGACAGGAGCGTATTCTACAGAGGTGAAAACCTATGGCTATGGAGCGCTTTTGGTGATAAGGTGACGGAAGGGCGTAGGAGTGTTAGGGCTGAAGACTTGCGGGCTACATTATGAATCACTTAACATTTAG